>VMDO01017523.1:0-44667 GCA_007922755.1 Pedetes capensis | reverse complement strand
GAAGTGGAACAAATGGTGTTGAAGGCGAAGTGGAAGCTGCCTTGAAAGAACTGGTGAAACACAAGGCTCCAGGAGTTGATGGGATACCAATAGGATGTTTCAACAAACAGATGCAGCACTGGAGGTGTTAACATGTTTGTGCCAACAGGTTTGGAAAACAGCTACTTGGCCAACTGACTGGAAGAGATCCATATTTGTGTCTATTCCCTAAAAAGGGGATCCAACTGAATGTGCAAACTATCGGACAATATCATTAATATCGCACACAAGCAAAATTCTACTAAAGATCATTCAGAAGCGACTGCAGCTGTATATAGACAGGAAATTACCAGAAAATCAAGCAGGATTCAGAAGAGGGTGGGGAACTAGGGACATGATTGCTGATGTCAGGTGGATATTAGCTGAAAGCAGAGACTATCAGAAAGATGTCTATCTATGTTTTATTGACTATGCAAAGGCATTTGATTGTGTGGATCATAACAAATTATGGATAACACTTTGGAAAATGGGAATACCAGAACACCTAATTGTGCTCATGAGAAATCTGTACATGAACCAGGAAGCAGTTGTTCGAATAGAACAAGGAAACACTGAGTGGTTTAATGTTGAGAAAGGTGTGCGACAGGCCTGTATACTTTCACCCTATCTCTTCAATTTATACGCTGAGCAAATAGTCCAAGAAGCTGGACTTTATGAGGAAGAACGGGGCATCAAGATTGGAGGAAGACTCATTAACAACCTTCATTATGCAGATGACACCACTCTGCTTGCTGAAAGTGAAGAGGATTTAAAACATTTACTGATGAAAATCAAAGATCATAGCCTTCAATATGGGTTACGACTACACATCAACAAAACAAAAATCCTTACGCCTGGGTCAGCACGCAACTTCACAATAAATGGAGAAAAGATTGAGGTTGTCCAAGATTTTGCTTTGCTTGGTTCTATAATCAACACCCATGGAAGCAGCAGTCAGGAAATCAAAAGATGCATTGCTCTAGGAAAAGCTGTGGCAAAAGATATCTTTAGGGTATTGAAAAGCAAATATGTCACATTGAAGACGAAAGTGTGTCTGACTCATGCCATGGTATTTTCAGTCCCATCATATGGCTGTGAAAGCTGGCCATTGAACAAGGGAGACAGAAAAAGAATTGATGCTTTTGAATTACGGTGCTGGAGACATCTATTGAATATACCATGGACTGCCAAAAGAACCCACAAACCTGTCCTAGAAGAAGTGCAACCAGAGGGCTCCTTGGAAGCAAGGATGGCCAGACTTCATCTTACATATTTCAGACATGTAGTCAGGAGTGTCCTCTCCCTGGAGAAGGACATCATGTTTGGGAGAGTGCCAGGTCAATGCAAAAGAGGATAACCCTCCACCGGATGGATTGACACAGTGTCTGCAACAATGGGCTTAAACATAAATGAGATCGTTTGTCTGGTACAGAATCGGCAAGTGTTTCGCTCTGCTGTACATAGGGTTGCTGTGAGTGAGACTCAACTCGACGGCACCTAACAACAACAACAACAACAAGGAAATATTGCAGAAAATTAATATTACAAAATATTTATCAAGTCAATTTCCCAATTCTAATGGCTGTTTCATAGACTATTATGTTTTCAAGGATATATTGAAGTAAAAGCTATAAAATTTTGTGTAAACATTTAATCTTTCAGTCAGTGTAACAAAAATAATTTCCCTTTTTTAGGGTAATTCTTTAACTATTTATTTAACAAACAATAAAATTATGTTTTCATGTAATGCCCCACCATATAATAAATAATTTCAACCCCATTTCTGTTATAAAGGTAGCTGATATCAGATATCAAAGAGGAAACAATATCATTGTCATGTATAGTCAGCTCATTCTGCAGCCATACCACTGTGACACCTGATCCCATCAGATCTCAGAAGCTAAGCAGGGTCAGCCTGGTTAGTCCTTGGACGGGAGACTACCTGGGAACACAAGGTGCTATAGGCTTGGGGGAAGCACCCAGTAGCCCACTCCCAGAAAACAAGCAGCCATTAAAAACCCTATGAATAGCAGAGAAGCAGTAACAATAGTGTTTTGTCTGTTGTACATAGGGTTGCTATGATTCAGGCACCAACTCAAAGGCACCTAACAATAACACAGCCACTTCAGTTGATGTTCAACCATCTGAAGAATGACTCAGCTAAATTATCTTTGAATAAACTTTTTGAAAATATTTTATCTTTCTTTCATTCATAAACTTAGAAAAAATAAGTTTATATTTCATAAACTAAGTGATAAAATATGAATAGAAGACATCTACATTTAATTAACTGAACCAAATCCTATGTGTTGTATATCTTATAAATCTTGTTCATATTTTTTTCTAGAGAAAATGTTTGTGGTTTGTTAAACTTTAGAATTAATGCATTAAATTTGAGAATATTCTTTTGAAAAAGACTTTCTGTAATTTGGAACTCTGAAGTAGTATTATAGTCATGAAATGGAAACTTGATAGTCAACATGGAATCAGTTCTTATATTTTGAATTGTTGGGATACCATGTTATGGGTCGAGTCTGCAAAATTTTATTCAAATGTTATAAATTTCAATTTATACCAAACTTAGGCTCACCTAAATATATATAATATATAATATATGAGAAAGCTTCAGTCACTGAAATTGACTACAATTTTAAGAACATAAACCAGTGGGAAATTAAGAAGTCAATCTTATTTGAAGAAATGATGCATGCTTTGAGAATTTAAATAAAAAAAGTACTATTAACATTTAAATAACTTCCAAGACTACTCCTTTTAACTTAATCATTCTCCCAGCATTTTCTCTGAAAGTAAGAAGTATTAACCAAGACTAAATTAGTTCCTATTTAAGTTTGATTATAAGTAACAACTAAAGGCATATTTGAGTGGGCATGCTAATTAAAAGCTACATGGCGTTTCCCAAGATGGAGATGGAACTCCTCTCCTTGTAGACTCACAGACTTTCTAATTACCTCATCATAAGCAATCCCTCTTTTGTCACGATTCTATTTCAAAATGTTATTAAGGAAAATTATCTAACTGGATGTATTTTTGAATCAGATGAAGCCACAGTTATAAAACAAGGAAGTCCTCAAACTGAATAATGAAAACATAAAAGAATAAAGTTTTGTTCCATTGTATGTTCAAGAAAATACTAGTCATTATTTTTGATACAGTAAAAAATGTAAAAGACTAAAATTAATTGTAAGATATCTTGACAGGAACTGATATTAGGGAATAAGGTAGGAAAGAAGATTTTTAATGTCAATATTATGCCCAGGCATAGAATAAACCATTTCTTTATTCTAGATAATATATTTGATAAGCACCACAATTAAAAATACTTAAAAAGATTCCACTAATAGGTGATTCAGAGTTCTTAAGAGCTGCACTTGTCTGAAAGGAAATGTGATATCTGGCACTATAAATTCATGAGTCTCACAAAGCTTACTATTTTTCAAGTCCACATGTTTGGGATGGTAACTTTCATTTCATGGTGCTATATATTTGTATACATATTGGTTTAATATCCTCAGACTTAAAAAAAACAATGTATCATTTTTTTTTCTGATTTTAGTATGATTAACTTTCATTTAACCAAAATCAATAAACTGAAATAGCCAATACTTTTTCATGTATATATACTTTGATTTTGCGAAAGTAAGGAATAAGTTTAATTCAAATTGATAATACTTCTATATCCTTTATACTTTATTTGTGATTTCATTACACAGAGAATAAACATTCTCCAAAGTCCAAGTAATATATCCTATCTGCATAGGATACTCTTCTATCTTCAATATAGCATAACTTACAAGCATAACAATGATTTCTTCTTGTTAAGAGGCAAAACTAAGTCAGATATTTCTCATCTCATTGAAGTTTTTTCTATAGTTTTCAATTTTTACCAATTTATACTGCATTGATACTTAAATGAAAGAAGCTATCAGTCCAGTGTACATTAGCTATTTAGATAAGAGACAAATCAATAAAAAGAAAAATAGAACCTGGGCTCCAAGCTATACCTCTCTAAACCCAGCACCTTGGGAGCCTGAGGCAGGAGGATTGTGAGTTCAAGCTCAGAGGCAGCCTGTGTAACTTAGCAAGATCCTGCCTCAAAAATAAAAAATAAAAAAGGGGTTGGGGTTGTGGCTCACTGGCAGAGCACTCACATGCATGTGGGTCTGGATTCAACCCCCAGTACATGAATAAATAGGTATATAAATATATGAAAAGATTTCAAAGAACAGCTTAGATGTGTGATGTCCATTTTAACTTTGTAAATTTTTAATGTTTAAGTCACCTCTTCTATTCACATTACCAGTTGTTTCTGCCACAATTTTATTCATAAGAATCAAACTTCAAAATTCTTTCATGAGAAAAGACATAGTAAAGTACATATTTTTGTTTGTTGTTCGAATAGCTTTATAATGGTGCAAATTGCTACATTTTTTATTATCGATTCAAACATCTTCTCCAGTGAATGTCATCAAATTATGTGTCTCCTCTGCCAATAGTGAAGAAAAACATTATGCAACCAGGACGGCACCTTTGAATCACCCTTAACGTCATATTAAGATGAATCTAATTGGCATTTATTGCTAGGCACAGTGATTAGGATCACGTGGGTGTTTTGCTGAAGCAGTCAATAATGGAGGTAAATAATCATCATTAACTGATGGATGCTGGTGCGGGAAAGGGAAAAGGCACAGATGGAATGGGCAATGAACACAGTTCTTCCTCAAAGTCTGATGGCGCTTCAGAGATCTTACATATTAAATTTACATATGCCTCTCTCATTGACAGAAAGTTCACGTTAAAGCAGACAAGTTGTCACAGAAACCTCCTGAACTAAAACACCAAGGTGCGTGTATTCATAACACAGATGGGAAAAGCTGTAAAATCTGGGATTTCTATCCAGAAGTTTTCTAAATACGATGACTTAGAAATAAAGCAAGATGCGCAGAAAGTCAGGTTTGCTCTCAATTCACTAGAAGGAGTATTTCTTTTAATGAATTTACTAGAAAAGTTCTCTTCAGCTATGGCAAAACCACAACTTTGTGTGATATGAGAACTCTCTGAACAAATGTGAAAGAAGCTAGGATTTAAGAAAGCTTAATGATTCATTTGAGAGAAAGTGCTGTTATTGTTGCTAAACAAACTTCAAAACACTTCTCTCTCCGCCGCAGACTTTGAGTCATTTCCAACATCTGAACACACTTGGCCATACCGCGATGCAGTTTTCTTAAATGGTCTGGATAATGACAAACAGGTAAGGAAGAGGCAAAAGGAACCTTTACTAGGAGCACGTCAGAGGTCATACAGGACACTGGGGTTGCGTATGGACCTTTGGGCACTTGGTCTCAGCCAGCATGCCATGCCACAGCACAGGAACACAGGGTCATTTACAACACTTAGCTGAATTTAGGAGACTCACATAACTGCCTGCGAGAAGGTACAGGAGCACTTCCATAAGCTGTGCCCTGTAAATAAAACACATTTTTTTTTTTTTTGGAGCAAATGATGTCAGCATTAGTCACAGTAGAAAATGGTGGAGAACAGAATAGAGAAAATGAATACAAAATAAATAAAGATGGTTAAAGAGGCTGCTTTTGTGAAATAAGACTATCAGTTACCGTATTTGGTAGATAAGTATGTACTAAAGTAATATTGAAGGAAATCAAGTAAAAAATATGTCAAACCCAGAAAGCAAGTAAAAACTATAGCAAAAGATGAAGACATTTAAATTTGACAGGAAGTTTTGAAAAGTAGAACACACAGGACATTTATGCAGTGGCCTCCTTAAAAAGTGGGTTCCCTTGTACCTGATCCTTAGCTGATGTCAACTTTTTTCCAAAATCTTTTAAACTAAGCAGTGCCCTGGTACTTGCTCTTTTATTTTTCTACCTCAAAGGCTACCCAAGACAAAAATAAAATAAAAACAATAAAATGGTCTTAATGTGTATATCAACAAAAATTGGTCACTGAAAAGCAACATGATTTAATAAAGGAAAAATTATTAAATGAAGATATTAATTCTAATCACAGAGTGACCATATTCTAAATACTTGCTATACTGCTACAGTTAACAATGTTCTTTACAAACATATATTGCAATTTAAATTGTGTATTTTTATTTCTGACTTTGATCTCTATCACAGAATTATGTTATAGTATATTCATTGAATTTTTAAAATATTAAGCAAATAAAAATCTCTGTAAAATCAACAGTTTTAGATTAATATAACTGAAAAAAAAATTGGGGGGAAAGATTAACTAATATTTGCTTACTACTTTTTTCTAGGAAGTTCCTATGCTTAGCACATGAAAAATATTACCTTATTTAGTTCCCACAACAGTCCCTGAGGTAGTCTCCATTTTTTGCTTTTATTTATTATTCCCACTATTTGCTGAAGAGACAACTCTTTTTAGGATTGACTGAATAACTCAAATTTAGTTTGGAACAAGTTAAGAAGCTATCCAAGGTTTCAAGGCTCATTAAGTAGTTAGAATGGGGAATCTCTGCTGCCAGAATTTAATAAATTTTGCTATTAATAAAGAATAGAAATTGCTAGTATTACATATTTGGTCCTATAAAGGTATAAAAAAGAGGACACTTATAAAGTATTTGCTTGCATTCGAGAATGATAAATAAGAAATGAAAATCTCTTGTTTGAATTTCCTGTGTCCAAGAATGAGTGTGTAACTCTAATTTACTTAAGACAAGGGATATCCTTTTGGCTACGGTCAGTTGGGGTTTGCCTGGGTAGGGAAGTAGCTCAGTGTAGAGCACTTGCCAACATATGCAAAGTGGAGGTGGGTTACCTCCACTTTGCCATATGTTGGCACTTGCCAACATATGCAAAGTGGATAGTGGTATGTGGACAAATTCAATCAAAGGATTGCAACATCCACTTAGACTAAAGCACCCTATGCCATAAACCTACCATGGACTCACTAGAACTTTAGTACCACCCCCATCAATCACTCACCCCCAACTATACCGAACAATACACTATGTTTATTACAGAAACAGTTCCAAGGCATGAGGTATTTTATGACTCATTTTTACTAGAGGTGGAACTATAGAAGGTTGAATATTCCAATTCATTCCTATAATAAACCAAGAACAAACTTACCAGTGAAGCAAAATATAAAACTTAGGAAAGTAATATCTTTATAACGCTCTGATGGGAGAAGCTAGTCTCCTAATTTCCAAAACATTGGATTGTTGAGATAATTCAAGGGAGGGTCACAGTTAGGTAGATTTTAGAGTGAGGGCAGAAACCAAGGCAGGGAATGTGTACATACTATTCCAGCACTGCATTTGAGATGGAGTAAAGTAGCATCTCTGTTGTTCAGATGGAAAAGAATCCAAGAAAGATCTAGATCAGAGGGGAGAGCTTCCTAAATCTAGCAAATTCTAAAGGAGAACACACAAAAATAGGTTTATTTGGTCCATACAGCACAGACTCACTATACAACTCACAATACATGGCTGACAGATCAAAATTTTTTATTTGTAGATGCATCATTATGACAAATTTATTTAGGTTCACTTCTTACCTTTTAGAGTTTTTAATGGATTACCTCAAGTTCAAATAATAAAAATATACTTTTCTTTAAGCTCAGTTACTAAATATCAGAATGGAAACTAAATTCACATTAATTTTTCTATCTTCTTATTTTTAAAAATTCACATTGTTGAGCTAATTCATGGAAGAATCATAATTAGGTAAATCCAGAAGTGCTCCATAGAATTCTGATGAAGAAAAAGACCCTGGTTTTGAATTTTTACCTGTCTCCAAATAATTTAATGCATAACACTTTTTTCATTACAATGAAAAAATTGATGCTTTGTGGTCTATGTCCTAAGGGTTGTCTCCTGAAATCTCAATTGCCCCCTTTAGTTACCTATTTCTGCATCAATGAAGATTTGCTCTGATTATAATTTATATAGGTGACTACTTTGTACATTTCATTACTCTTTGAGAATCATTTAATTTAGTTATCTGTCTATGTTCAGTGAAATGTTTCACAATTAAACCTGCCATCGCATATTCCTGTAAAGACCAAACTGCATTTCTGAAATGTTCATTTGCTTGACTCAGACTTTATTTAAAAACTAATACATGCATATGGGAAAAGGACCTGGGAACCCACTCCCAAAAATCAATCCACCATTGAAAACCCTATGAACAGCAGAGAAGCACTGACAATAGTGTTTCACCTGTTGCACATAGGGTCGGTATGAGTTGGATACTGACTGGACAGCACCTAACAACAACAACAATACATGCATGTAAATTAAGAATAAAAGAAAGCAAGTATAATTATGTTTTTTTCCAAGCAATATTTGAGCTGAGGTAACAAATAATCAAATATTTTCATAAGGAGACTAATCATTGTTAGAAAAATTTACTATGCTTAAACAGTTTAACATCAATAACTTAGAACCAATAAGAGAAAATATTTAGGGAGATGTGATGGTTAAGCCTAGATTTTCCAGTTTGTCCACATCATTTTCTTTTTAAATCATTTTCTTTCTAAAGTATTTATCTTTAAAATTTATCTATAATTTGAGAGTATCAGTTGAAACAAAAATTAACAATATTTAATTCAAGTTTTCCAAATCAAAGTATCGAACTTGTTCATCCAAACACTGGTAAAGAGTGAGCCAGTGTTCTGTTCCATTGCAGGAGGTTAATAAATCTAGCAAAGAAGTACTCTACCTATGGGGATTATTTTTTCACAAAGTGCAGTTGATGGGTGTTATTACCTTTATTTAACCAATATTCTCATCATTCTTTCTAGCACCCATTTGTTTATCTCATATGTATATTAGTCATGATAACATTTTGCAAAGTATGTGCCATCATCTTGACATACTATTATCTTGATATATCTTTCCAATTTTTACAGATGGGAAGAATTAGTAGCAAAATAAATTTCCATGGTTATAAAACCAGGACATGGCATTGCTAGGCATAGCCCTGAGTCCTTTGGCTCCCACATTCCTGGAGTTTACCTAACAGATGCTGAGCCTTTATACTCAAGGTGAACAGGAGGACAGGGCCACAGAACTGGAAGCTGTTCTGGGAATTATAAGGGTGTGGTGACCTTTTGTATACACCATCACAGTTGTAAATAAGACAACAAGTCAAGAATACATGATCTGGTTGAAGTGAGAATCAACATTATTTTTACCTAGTTGTTGTTGTTAGGTGCCATTGAGTCCATGTCCAACTCGTAGAGACCTTACGTACAACAGGCAAAACGCTATTGTCAGTGCTTCTCTGCTATTCATAGGGTTTTCAATGGCTGATTGATTTTTGGGAGTGGGTTGCCAGGTCCTTCTCCCAAGCCTACCTGGTGTTCCCAGGCAGTCTCCCATCCAAGTACTAACCAGGCCCCACCCTGTTTAGCTTCCCAGATCTGACAGGATTGGGTGCCACAGTGGTACAGCTGCAGGCATTTTACCTAGGGATTTGTTAAAATAATATCTCAACTATCATTAAATAAGAAATAAGTACTTACCAACTGATCCCAAGCATACATACAAAATAAAAAACAATGTGATATATGGAATGGAAACATGAATATAAGAAAATTCTTAAAATCACCCTTTAAATAGTATTCAAAATATTCAGAATTTTAAAAAATAGCACCACTGCTTAAGTCTTGATCTGGAATAATCAAAGACATTAATATTTCTGGAGTAAAATACAATCTATGATTTAGTAAGATTGGGAAATTTAGTAAAATTACAGATTCTTGCCAATTCAGATCAAGTACCACAAAAAAAGAGAGAAAAAGGGAAAAATAATTTAAAAACAAAGAAATAGTTTAAGAAACATTTAGTTCAGAGAAATGGAGACATTAAGACTTCAGCATTTATGGCCGGGCGTGGTGGCGCACGCCTGTAATCCCAGCGGCTCGGGAGGCGGAGGCGGGAGGATCGCAAGTTCGAGACCAGAGGCAGTCTGCGTAACTTAGCGAGACCCTGTCTCAAAAAGTAAAAAAAATGGGCTGAGGTGCAGCTCAGTGGTCCAGCACTTGCAGAGCATGCAGGCGCGAGGCCCTGGGTTCAACCTCCAATACCGCAAAAAAAAAAAAAAAAAGACTTCAGCATTTAGAAGCATGCTTGACTTCTGAAATGATCATTCATGAATAAAATCAAAAGTTATCCTTAGTACCACCCTGGTATGTACCAATAGAAATAGCAGGATTTAGTTAACATAACTATTTTAAATGTTGCAGAACTGATATGACTTATTTTATTATAGTACTGGAGGATTGAACCCAGGACCCCATTCATGGTTTTGCAAGTGCTCTACTACTAAGCCACACTCCTAGCCCATTTTTTAGTTTTTATTTTGGGACAGGGTCTCACTAAGTTGCTCAGGCTGCCTCTGGCCTTTAAATTGAAATCCTCCTGCCTCTGTCTCCTGAGTTGCTGGGATTACAGGCATGCATCACTACACCCAGCTCTCTTATGACTTTAAATGATGTTAAGACATTTTGATAAATACATCAATATTACTGTGTTCCCTCATAATTTTTGGTATAATTTCTACTTAAATTCATAAAGGTAATATTTCAAGTTTGTATATATCACCCAGAACTGTCTTCAAATACTAAGAATCATGTGTTAATAGTTCAGGGAGTATGTAGTCTGTAAAATATTAGCAATTCCTTAATATTGGGAACTATTCATATGTGGCTATTTTAGGTATTTAATTTAAGACATTGGGAGAAGGACCTGGCAGCCCATTCCCAAAACAATCCTCCATTGAAAACCCTATGAATAGCAGAGAAGCACTGACAAAGTGCCAGGCATGGCACAGTGTCGGGGAATGTTTTGTTCTATTGTCCATAGGGTCAATATGAGTTGGACATAACTCAATGGCACCTGACAAAAACAACAAACTAAGACATGACTACTAGTTATGTGCTTATTTAGATTTTGCTTTGATAACTATTTGAACCTTTCAAATTGAACACTTTCAAATATTATGTCTCTTAAAATCCCTCTTGAAGCACAGACTGGCTGAAGCCATGACCTTGATCTACCTCCTTGTTTGATACACAGAGATAAGGTCACTTGCTCATTAATCAAACCTAGCAGTATTCAAAAGTTGCATGTCAAAAGTGTCTTTAAATAGACTGTACTTTTTGGACTCACTCTGTTATCTTTACACAACCCAAAATAGTAGTAATCAGGTTGAATTGCTACTGCTAGTATTTCAGACCTCATTTTAGAATAATTCTTTAGTCATGCTCTAAAGTCAAAGTTATTTAAGTGAAATCTGAGATGATAAAGTGAGTAGGATTTGGTGTTTGAGCTCTTAACAACCAGAAAGAGGAAGAAATGAGATGAACAAAGAAAAAAAAACAGTATTTGTGTAATACGTTCAACAGTCCATTGGAAACACAGAAATGAAAACCTACAAGGATAATGAAGAACCTCATCCTGGCATCCCCCAATAATTCTACTAGATCTAACTACTTTTATTTCTATTAAGGAAATAACCAATGTGAAACTGGTAAAATTAAATGTATGCCTTTCTTCACCTGCTGTAACACTATTTAGGATAGTCACACATGCAATGAAAATTACCATACATATTTTAACAAACACTCTCAGTACAGACTTTTATACACTAATTTTCAACATTGCAAATTTTATGATGCACTTGAAATTGAGCCATGTGAAAACATATAATAAGTTTTCTTAGATGGTCTTAAATTTAAATTGTTTTTTCTATTCTTGAAGGAGCTCTCTTGGAAGTTGTTGTTGTTGTTGATAGGTGCCTTCGAGTCAGTATCCGACTCATAGCGACCCTCTGTACAACGGGGGAAACACGATTGTCAGTGCTTCTCTGCTGTTCATAGGGTTTTCAATGGCAGATTGATTTTTGGGAGGGGGTTGCCAGGTCCTTCTCCCAAGCCTACAGCTTCTGGTGTTCCAAGGCGGTCTCCCATCCAAGTACTAACCAGGCCCAACCCTGCTTAGCTTCCTAGATCTGACGGGATCAGATGCCACAGGGCTACAGCTGCAGGCCTCTTGGAAGTTATTCTTCCTAAATTTTCAATAATAGATCCTACCATTATTTCTTCAGTAAGACACATAGGAGGTGGCCTGAATTCTGATGGTACACTGAGATTATGAAATGCAGAATCACCCACGAGGAAAATACAAATTTGTCAGCATACTTTATATCATTTTAACTTATAATAGTGATCATGACTTACTGCGTTTCCTGAGGTTTTCCCAAGGCATAGCCAAAGGCAATCAGTTCCTCCTAGCTAGTCATAAATGTGCTGTGTTCCTTTCATTGCTTAAATATTGCCCTAAGCCCTTTTCTTTTATTATATACCTTTGAAATGGAGTAAACCATTTCCCAAAGGACACTTATCAAGAAGAACATTGACATTTGAAACGGTGAGAAGCAGTATGCACTGCTTATAACATCAGGGACTAGAAGGCTTGACATGTGTCCCTTTAATTATCTTTGAGTTCTCCTATCAGGCCTCCAGTCCATTTATTATCCAGAGAAATTAAGTGTTTTAAATGTCAGAGTGCTTTACAACACAAAAGCAGGGGAAATAAGTTAATATTGGGGATAATCTATTAAGGTATTTTTAGTAGATCAAGAGATAAACATTCTCTTTATATTTAAATTTTCTCATTTGACATAGATGTTTAGTTATAATAATTTATATTCTTTTTACAGAGAAAGGATAGAGTAAAAAAAAAACAAAGATATGAAGGGGGAGAGAAAAGAGAGAGAGATGAATTTATCCTTCTAAAGCATATACTTAACCACAAAAGTATGCACCAAATACCTTTGGTGTCTCCCCAATAACAGAATTCAAAAACCTCTGTCTAATCCTCAAGTTTCCTCATAAGGCTTCTTTTCCCTACTTTTTAAATTTCTTTATCAACTTCCAAAAAAAAAAAACATTCAGACCAGCTGTTAAGTAGGAAATAGGGAAATTTATAGATAGTGACATAAAAAGAGTAAAGAGATAATTCTGCAAAGTTTAAGCTTTGATTGGCCAAATAAATTTGAACTCTATCTGATCAAGTATGTATATTGAAGGTACGATAATACTCTTAATTATCTGGAGTCAGGAATGCAAAATATTCAGAAGCTTGAGAGAAATGTGGAACCAAAAGGGAAATGGTCCATAAGGAGTAAGAAAGATATTGCACAGATATTCATAGCCAACGAATAGAGCTTTCTTGGGTTAGAAATGTAATGAAATACATTAAATCAGTGCCCTCTCATTGGACAAAAAAAGAACTAGCCAGAAGGTAGAGAAAAAAGCAGGAGTGGTGAACAGGTATCTCCATATGTTAAATATTTTATTTTAACCTAAAACCCTTAGAATCCATTCATTCATCCATATTTTAGCACAGGGCTAAGACATTTCCTGGGGCTGGGATTTAGCTCAGTGGGTAGAGCACTGCGCTGCAGTCTCTGAGGACCGGAGTTCAATTCCCAGCACCGCAAAAATGGGAGAAGGGCCTGGCAATCCACTCCCAAGGCAATCCCGAAGCACTCAGCCATTGAAAACCCTATGAAGGTCGCTATGAGTCGGATACCAACTCGAAGGCACCTAACAACAATAACAAGACATTTCCTGAGGGTGAAGTTATCCAAATGTCTCCTTCCTCTTCCCATCTTACAGTGACAGTAATGTGTCTCCCTCAAATTCCAGTTTATTATTTTATTACAATTCTGAGTGTGTATTAATTTTACATATTAATGGTTTTTATTGTGACATTTCCATATTTCAATCATATCCACACTCTTAACTACTGTATTTGTTATTTTACTTTTTTGTTTTACTGGGGGGTTGAACCTAGGGCCTCATACATGCTTTCGTAAGCACTCTACCACTGAGCGGCTCCCTCAGCCATTTTTTACTTTTTACTTTGAGACAAGTTCTCACTAAATTATGTTGGCTGCCTCTGGCTTCAAACTCATGGTCCTCCTGCCTTCAGATCCTGAATCACTGGGATTGTAGGCATGAGCAACCGTGCTCACTTTATTTATGTTCTTTGCTTTTGGTATTTTCTAAAACAGCCTGATTTTTCTTGTTCTTTTCACTTGCCTATTTTATGTTTATCTAATATTCAACTAGTTGACCTAATAAAATTATTTGAAATAACAATTAAAACTAGAACTTACTGGCATGGGGGACACAACTCATGGAACAGAAGTGGCAGACCAGCAGGAGAGGTTCTGTTCCTCTTGGGCATAACTACAGAGGGTAAGTGGCACTGAATTAACCAGTAGCTAGGACTCATGGGCCATTGGAAACACTAGAATAGCAGAGAAGCACTGAAAATAATGTTTCGCTTATGGTACGTAGGGTCGCTGTGAGTCAGATACCAACTCAATGGCACTTCAGAACAACAACAAGGACCCAGGAAGTCCTTCTGCAGTCTGCAATGACCAACTGAGACCCAGGAAGTCCTCCTGCAGTCTGCAATGACCAACTGAATGGACTTTGCTCAGTACTCATTTTGTAAATAGGCATAAAGTTTGACAGGAACATATGCTATCAAAAGTTGATTTTCTGTACATGTGTGTCTGGAAATTTACCTTAATTCACAGTACTCTCAATGCTTGGGTCAGAAGTTTAATGGGATTTCTGTATATATGAATATATGATAGTTTATTATTTAAATCATAGTTTGTTAAATAGCTTAATTTTCAATGCAATTATTAATATCAAATAATAATATATTCAGGAGATTATGATTTCTTTTATTGAAAGCTTCCAAATTAATCACAATTCCAAGGAATGAGTATAAAGGCTGATATCAAATTTTAATATTTAGTGATATTTAGAAAATTTCTCTTACGGGTTAAAAATTGAAGTCGGTGACAATTAATTAATTCTAAAGAGGTCTTTAAGGAAATATCATTAAATTACTTTTGATATTTCTTTCTTGTGGTTTAGTAAAATCAATATCAAGAAAGTCAGTTCCAAACCAGGTGTGGTGGTACACACCTGTAATTATAGCACTTAGGAGGCTGAGGCAGGAGTATCTTGAGTTGTAGGCTTGCCTTAACTATATAGTGAGATGATACCTTAAAAGAGAAAGAAAGGAAGAAAGAAAGAAACAAAGAAACAAACAAAGAAACAAAGAAACAAACAAAGAAACAAAGAAGGAAGGAAAGAACGGAGAAAAATCACTTCACATATAATTAAAGGTAATTGTGTTTTGTCATTTTAGCTAAAGGAAAAATGTAGACAAAGAATATTTAAAATTCACACTTTTGGATAAATCCTATATAATATTTCAGTAAAATTGTTAACAATCTCTTGTTCATAAGATTTTAATTGCAGAAGTCACAATCATGTGGAACCATGATTGAACTAGTGCAAAATTATTTTCAGTATTCTCTACAACAAACAATGAGAACATAAAGTCTTAAAACTCCATTATGTTTAATAAAATATAGGTCTCATGACTGCAGTGTAAGAGTGTTTCAGGGGAAAAACATCAAGGATTATGTTTTTTAAGAGAAAGAATAAAAGAAACTTTAAGCTCTAGGGAACAGACAATTTTTTGCAGAAAATGCTCTATTTATTAAAGGACAAGCTAGTTTGGAGTGACTTTTTAAGTAAACAATAAGACAAAACCATTTATAGTTGAGAAATGCCTTATACCTTTAAAATATCAGAAAATGGAAAGATTGAAAACTACATACCTAATGTTAACTATACAATTTATTTGTTGTGCAAGCAATTATTCTTTTCTCAATATTTTAAAATGATAAAACTGGGGAAATATTTAAACTCTCAAAATAAAAAGAAAACAGCACTTCTTTTTTTGTACAGCTCTTGGGTAATAAAAAATAATTTGTGCTCTCTTGAGGAAGACATTCTATAAACACAATATAAATGTGCTTTAGGAAAATTACCAGTTTCTTTCTCACCCATCATTAGTTTTGCATCCTGGTGGTTTGTTAAAAGTCAGCAGGGAGGATATTTATGGTTTTGGGACATGGTAGTATAATTATTTCCCTGCATCTCTCATTTGTCCATGTTTCATATATATATTCTGCATTAGTAATAAGCAATATCCTTGTGAAATGGATGACATGGGAAGGGACCCCACCTTGTCCTTTTATCTAACACAGATTTTAGAAAATATACCATCACACTTCCGTTTTATATATATTAAAGTAAAGGAAGAGGGAGCTTTCCCATCTAGAATCTCCTAACGATGAACCAGGAAAAAATTTCCATTACTTATTTTCAAAAGGTTTCTAAGTTTAATGACTATTATCATTATTTTTCTATAAAATTTTGCTTTTCATACTATGCCACCCTAGGCTATCTACTTTCTTTTTATGGATATGAGCTTTCATATCTTCTAATGCCTAATATTTAACTCTGTTTCAATATATATCAAATGTCATCTTGGCTTATAAAGTAGAAAAGTGGAAGCAGATTTGGAGTTAGACAGCTGAAGGACTCTGTCAGAGATGTGTGCTCAGGTAATAGCTATGAAAATATGGGTCAGTTATTTTACAGAATCCAGTATCCTCTGAATTTTCAGTCTGTGCACTCCTTTTGTAATATAACTTTCAAGTGATATATATTTAGGAAAATCAGTAGTTTGAGATTTTACCATAGGCAAATGAAGCTAAATGAATAAATCTGAATTTTAAAAGTTGTCAGTTTGTTGTTGTTGTTGTTAGTAGGTTATGGAAATTTAAGTGGAGAATATTGTAATTAAAATTAGCCTCTTCCAACTCATAATAATTAGAAAATGGAAGCACTTCATTCTCTTACCAGTTATATTTCTTGTAAAATAAACATTCTAAAACAGTTGCTGTCAGAATGCTCAGTCAGATTCATTGCAGCAAGTCTCTGAATCTTAGGCATAGCTGCTTTAATTCAGCTTTTGTCTAGGATGTGTTCAAGCAAACAGCAAATCTCAGCACACACCTTCAGAGTTAGTATAGATGTGTATTTTGGGACATTGTCACATGTATCATTTTATTTGCTTCTTACAAAATCCCCATGAGCTAGGTAATATTATTCCCATGTTGTAGATAATGATGCTAAAGCCCAGAATAGTTAAATATCTTGGAGAAGGCATAACTGTTAACAGTTACTAGTATAATGATTGAATATGAAAGTAAAGATTAAGGGTATACTAAACCAAGCTAAGTTGAGCAATTAAGTGTCTCTGAATGATTTTTTAGTTTTTAATATGCTAAGCCTTCAAGCTTAAATTTCATCATCACACTCTTGTATACTGATTCTATTAGCAATGTTTGGGAAAGTTTTGTCCTATAGTATTGTCTTATTCAAGCATAATAGAAGCTCATAAAAATAATTAGGGAGCTTTCTAAATTTTTTAAAAATTAAAATATAATTGGAATTTAGGTCATTTGGTAAGAACAAAATACAGGTATACTTGTATGTTATGGTAATTAGAGGTATGAAACAATACAACTGAAAGGCAAGGTATAGGAATCCTTATAATTTAGAAAAGTTATAAAGTTATAATCCCAAGACTGCTCTTGGATGTTTTTGTTGTTGTTTTGTTTTGTTTTCTTCCCAGTAGACCTGAGCCATTTTGGCACAAAGATCAATGCTTTTAAAACCAAAGGCAATGCTTCCACTCTTTTAAAAATCTGGATGAAAAGTGCATTGTTTTGCTGGGGAGGCGACAACAAACTACCACAAACTGAGAGGCTTGAAAAACAGAGAACACAGTGCTGGAGGCTGGAGGTCTGAAATCAAGGAACTGGCCATGGTTAGTTCTTTCTGGGGGTGGTGAGGGGAAAATAGAAGTGCTAGCAGATTTTCCAGTAACACCAAGTTATAATCCCTCTGTATACTTTGTTGTCAAACTATATTTATCCATCCATTTGCTGTATCTTCATTGAGTACTTACCATTGGTATGCACTATTCTTTATTTTAATAAATCATTTGATTATGGGCATCTCACTTAAAAAGGAATGAAAACTATACTGCCAAATCTTGAGTGCCTACCCTGTGCCAGACATTTGCATGTGTGATAAAAATATTATCTTAATAATAATTATTGTTGTTAACATGCATTGAAAGCTTATTTTTAAATGCATTAAGAACATTGTTTAAAACTTACAATAAACTTACTAGGTAGATGTATTTTTAATTCTTATTTTGTAAGAAGAAAGCAGACATTAAATAATTTGACCAAATTTTCAGACCATAAACAGTAAATTGAGATTTTTCTTTTTTCAGTACCAGGGGCTTCAATCTGGGACCTCATGCATGCGAGGAAAGTGCTCTGCCATTGAGTTGCACCTCCAGCCCCTTTACTACTACTACTACTACTACTACTACTACTACTACTACTACTACTATTTTGAGACAGCTCTTGATAAGTTGTTCATTGCCTCTAGCCTTGAACTCACAATATGCCTGCCTCAGACTGCCAAATCACTGAAAGTACAGGCGGGTGTCACAGTGCTCAGCTTCATGAATTGAGGTTTTACACCAAATAGTTCAGCAAGGAATCCATGTTCTTAGCAACCATACTGTATCTATGACTTCTGATCATTTAAAACAATAAAGGCATGCTTTATATATTTTTTATTTTAATCTTCACAATAATCTACTGTGGCAAATTTTATCTTCATTTTATAATTTATGAAATTTAAGCTTATGGATGAACTAAACAACTTGTCTAAAGTCTCAAGTGCCTGTTCTACTCTCCAGCCTACCACCCATACCTGCCTTAGGGCCCTTCAGTCCTATACAACAGGAGCACATTCATCATATCACCCAGGGCTCAGACAAATAAAGATACCAGAAAATGGTCACAGATATTTTTAAAAAATATATGTGCATATAAATTATACTGCTTAACAATTTAAAAACCAGTATTATCATCAGGGAGAAAAACGGTGTAAATTAATTGGATTCCCTGGTTATCACTGTGTCATTTTCATTTGAATTTTATTACTGGGGTTTGATGAGACAAATTTCATTTCTCAGAGCTTCTAACTCCTGTTCCCTACATCTTACTTAACATTCACAAGTTACATGCTGTTGTTGCAGTGACCTGGAGTCGGGTCCAATCATAGTGAACCTCCTGGGGTTTTCAGTGGCTCAAATTACATGAGGTAGCATTATTTGTAGAAGAAAATTCGGTATCATGCTCAAGTTACAAGATTAGTATGTAGTAGATACGGAATACAAGCTCAGGGCATTGTGACTTCTAAATCCAAATTCTTTCCAAGATATACTAGTATCTAATCTATTCAAAAGAAAGTTAGTAGAATAAGGTGGAAATGTAAAATTATTTCATATGAGAAATAAGTAGAAGAAACAAAGAGGTTGCTTTAGAGAAGAAAAAATTCAAGTTACTATAAAATTGACTTTCAATATCCTACCAATTATAAAACAGATAAAATTGCATTCTCCTAATAAGGCAGGATAAGCACCAAAACATGGAAGGGGAAAATATCAGGTTTTGAATTAACCTAAGAATTTTTTTCACAGCCAAAGCAGTTATCAGTGGGGCTGGGTGGCAACTGGATGACCACGTGAGTTCTCAAGTATGGCTGTATTTTGGAAACATTTGGAAAATTTTACAAAAGAAAGAAAAAATTACTCACGCTCATTTTTATAGTTTGAATTCAAAAACGTCCCCCAAAGCCTTACGTGTCAAAGCTTGATTGCCAGTTGATGGGCTGCTGCGGGGTGATTGCATCCTGAGGGCTGCAACTTCATCAACGGGTAACGCTGATGAGCGCAGAGTGCAATGGACCATTACGGGCGGGGCCTGGCTGAAGGAAGCCGGCCTTGTGGTCAGGCCTAGGTATGGTGCGTTCATCTCTAACCTTTCTCCTCTCTGCTTCCATCTCCGTGGGCTCAGATGCTGCTTGACACCTGCCCTCGGCCCTGATGGCTGCCTCAACACCCAGGCCGGGGAGAGATGAAGCCGAGGTGCCATGGACCGAAACCTTGGAAACTGTGGGCCAAAATAGACCCTCCCTGAAGTTGTTTTCTTAAGAATCTTGTCACAGTAACAAGAAGTGACTGACACCCAAGTGCCGCTCCTGTGAGTCTGCTGTATGGGGCACGGCCAAGACATGAGATTTTTAAAATCTTTCCAAGTAATCAGTTCAATCATTTGGCAAAATTTGATGACCACTAGCCTAGAAATGCTGTAAAATGTTTGACCCTAGGGTGTTATTTTGCCATTAGATGATTCAAAGACTATGAGCAACAGGAGTTTTGAGTTTTTTCTTTAAACAAAGGACCATCTTCAACCGCATTATAGTGTAGACTCTATGTTTGGAATAAAAAACCTAAGGAGACTTCTCTCTGTAAACAGTGTCTCCAGGTGCAGCTGTGGCATCGGCACAGTGAGACACCAGCAGCCTTCCCTGTATGGGCTGGTGAAGAGAATTAGTGTGAGATCTAACATGGTACCTAGAATGCAGCAGTTATGGCTTTCATGGTTAATTCCAATAAGACAGAAAGCATGGTAGAGGTAGAACCTCTTTCTCCTTTCCCAGCCCCACAAATGGTGGTGCAAACATCCTGGGGAAGCGAAGGCAGGGAAAATAGTGGGTGAGGCCGCTGGGTAATTATTGACATCTTTTTCCTCTCAGGTCTCTACTGCATATTTTTCACACCTTTCGAGCTCACACTGTGAACTATTACTTTTTAAATGAAAGTGAAAGCTTGCTAAGGTGATTAAAAGTAATAGTAAATAGGATCTGAGGGCATAAGCGCCTAGTTGCTTAGCCACAGCAAATCAGAAAGCTAATCCTGCTGTGAGTTGAATTAATTTTGAAGCCTGTGCCCCTGGGAATCTGACAGACAATAACACACTTGAAAGTAAAAACATATCTGAACACTTCGCTGTCCTCACTCTTTGTTTTCAATCTTTTTTTGCAACTGCTTCCTTTCCCAATGCTTCTCAGTTAAGTGCCATTGAGTCAGGTACTACTCACAGTGACCTTACATACAACAGGGTAAAACACTATCCAATGCCATGCCAGACACATGATCTTTTTTATGCTTAAGCCCATTTTTGCAGGCACTGTGTCAGTCCCGCTAGTAGAGGGTCTTCCTTTTTTCACTGGTCCACCATGCTCCCAAACATGATGCCCTTCTCCAGGTATTGGTCCCTCCTGACATCTTATTGTACACAAAATCCTAGCCATCCCAAGGTTCCTGTTTGTTTGTTTGTTTTTATGGTGGGACTAGGGATCAGATCTCGGCCTCGTGCATGCAGGGCAAGCACTCTCCTCTGAGCTACATCACAGGCATTTCATTCTGAGATCGATCTGGCTCAGTTGCACAGGCTGGCCTAGGACTCTTGATCTTTCTGCGTCAGCTTCCCAGGAGCAGGCATTTCAGGCCTGTGCCGCCATGCCTGGCCAGCCTTTATAAAAGGGTTACTTAAGTAATTTTCAGTGCATTACAATTTTGTGTTTGGTCTACCTTTGCTTCTCATATTGTGAGTAAATGTGTTTTCTACTCAGCCAGCTCCACATGATCACAAATTTTGAATTAGTGAAATCTAACTATGTTATAAAATTAATTAAAGAGTTGTGGCATTGGCTAGAATAGATTAAATGATAATTGATGTTTATATAATTAAAAATATTAGGTGTCACATCTCACTTCCCACTGAGAATCTCACCTATTTCTTTCCTTCTTTCTCTTTTGGAAAATGATGGCTTACTAAAGCAAAATCATTAATCATGAACAGCCTCCAGTTAAATGCTTAAATGTTAAAATAAATCCTTTATTCCCACAAATATTTCTCAGAGCAAAGTTATAGCTCAATAAGGAAGACATATTTCCATCTTAAAGTTAACACTAAATATTTAGCTCCTCATCTCTTGGCACATTTGCAGTCCCTGTAGAAGCATTTGTGTATGCTCTTCCACAGCAGGTATTTAACAGGAATGTGACCCACTCTAACTCGGGACAGACTTGGTGTCTTCTTGACAAACACACAAAATAAGTTTAAGTACACTATACCATTATCACACAAAAATGTTTATTTTGATTATGCATCCTTAATCCTCATTTTTTTTCCAGTACTGGTGATTGAGCCTAGGGCCTTGAATATGGTAGGCAAGCATTCTACCGTGGAGCTACATCCCTAGCCCTTTCTCATTTTTATTTTGAGAAAAGGTCTCACTAAGTTGCCCAGGCTAAACTTGAACTTATGATTGCCTGACGGCAGACTCCCCAGTAGCTGAGATTACAGGTAGGCAGTACCGCCACTGGTCTTTTTAGTGTTAAGAAGATACTTTTTTGACAAATCTTTTCATTAATGTGTTTAATTTTAAACCACATTGAAATAAATACACTTATCTGCTGATGTTACATTTGAACACGATTCTAAATATGTGTGGGCATATGTTTATATGTGTGAGTATATTCAAATTTCACTGAATCCATACTAAAATAGAATAGGCAAGTTGAACCATGAATATTAAAATGTGTCTTTCATGTTGCTCAGTTAGTAGAGTGCTGCACCGCACTTTCTGAGGACCCCTGTTTGATCCTTAGCACTGCAAAACCAGGAGAAGGATGTGGCAGTCCACTCCTGAAAACAATCCCCAAACAATCAGCCATTGAAAACCTTCTGAGGGTTGCTGTGAGTTGGACAGGACTCAACAGCACCTAACAACAACAACAACAATAACAACAACAACAACAACATCTTTCATGTTGAGCTCAGCTTGATGCTAAAAACAATTACGATTAATTACTAGGCTAAATTTTCTTTTTGAAAAATAAAAAAATTTAGTTTTACTTTGTGAACTCCACTGCATCATAGGATATTCTGGGGCATGCAAAAATTTATTTGTATAATATAAAAAATAATGAAAATTTACTTATTCTCTCTAGAATTACATTTCTACCTGCCATACACGCCAATACCTTTTTTTTCATTGTATGTCTTTAGTGATAGTGGCACTTTCCACTTTATGTAACGTAATCAACACTTAGGGGCTACCATGATTCTGTCTACATACATGTGAACTTGGGAAGAGGGAAACTAGATTTCTCTCTTCAAAACGTATAAACAGATATTGACATAATAAAAATCCTCTCTATGTGACAGGAGCTTGTCTGGGCCTCTAGAAGAACATTACAACTGACTTTGTAAACATATCTAAAGACAGAATGTGTCAGCTAGAAGAGAGTCTATTCAGTCCAGGAAGCACAGCATCTGGAAAGACATAACGTCCTCCCGGAGATAGGATATCCCGTTCCAAGGGCCTCCTTGGTGGTTTATTTTTAGCTTTCTGTAACTTAAAATGACAATCAAAACACTGATTCTTTGCTAATTAATATGCTTACTAAGCCAGTTTATTATAATGTGGCTTTCTTTGTGTCATCCACAGGGAGAAAAGCTTGAGTAATTTTACTAATTTCCTAGTGTAGTTAAGAGTTCTAACAAATGGAGTAAGTTAGAATCCTGAACTTAGATATCAGTCTCCTGAACTCAGGATTGTGAGTTTGCCCATCAATGATGGATTCACTCTTGGAATGCTAAAGTAGTCTGTCATTCTGAAAGACTGAGAGTTAAACACCTCAGCTTTTGAAAAGTCACTATCCATTGCAACATGCCCTCAACAATGACAAGAACGTTGGCAGACCCTATGTTGGTTTAACATGTGGAACGCTGCTGCGCTTCTCCTAAAGCCTATGGCTGTCAGAGGCTGTAAGTTAAATATTTGTCTAATTTTTTTTCTCAGATGAAGAAACTTAGTTAGAAAAGTAAATGAGAGCAGTGGTCATCAAAGCCAGGTATTGTGGTCCCAGAAATGTTACCCCCGTCCTTTATGTGCCAGAAAACCTGTGAGTACTTATTAAGATGGTTATGAATATTCTACAATGGGAGAAGGACGTGCAATCCACTCCGGAGGCAATCCGGAAACAATCAGCCACTGAAAGCCCTATGGGGGTCGCTGTGAGTTGGACACAATTCGATGGCACCTAACAACAACAACAATATTCTACAATGCCTATTTTAACATTTATTGCCCATTTTATCTTTCTTTTGATGTTGTTTTCATAATTTACTTTAAAGCTAAGTACAATTTTATAAGGAGACAAATTAGAATTAAATACTATTTTCAGTCTGGGTTCTAAAGACACTATAATACACTACTTCCAATCAAATATTGAAATTATTAGAAAATAAAAAATATTTTTAGAATAATTGGTAATATTTCAAAGTTATGGAAATTTCAGGGATATCGACTTTGTTATTTTCCTCAATTTAAAAAATATGTGGTAAAGTACCAATAATATAAAATTTAGGGTTGTGACCATCTTTGAGTGCATAGGTTAGTGGTAGCAAACACATCCAAAATTTTATATAACCATCACAACCATTATTCTTAAGAACACTTTGATATTATGAAATGAAAATGTGTACCCATAAATCTATACCCATTAATGAATAACTGCCCAGTCTCTCTTTCCCTGTCATTCAGTATCATATCAACACTCAAGAAAGGTTCAGACTTTGGGGCACTTTCGATTTCAGATTTTCAAGTTATGATGTTATGATGTTTCAAATTATGATGTATTACTTGTATATAATATCCTCAAACTTTTTAATTTAAAGTCCCTTTTGTCTGACACAGCTATTTCTTCTCTTTCAGTTACTGTTTACATGATTATCTTTTCCTATCAATTTATTTTCATGAATGAATTTTGTATATATTCTTTTGTTATTTTCTTTGTGGTTAATGAGAGGATTATAGTTAAAATTCTTAGATAATGGCACTCTAAGTTAAATGTACACCAATTTAACTTTAGTAACAAACAAAAAATCTGGTCCTTCAGAGCCCCATCCCTAGCTGTTTTGTTTTTTGAGGTAAAAGAATTACATCTTTATACCTTGTGTGCCTCAAAACAACAACAACAAAAAATTATAAATCACTAGTCCTCCTGATTAGGTACAAAGAAAATGTGAAGTTATATACCAAAGTCACAATAATGTAAGTTTTATAAGAATGCCTGCTTAAATGCCACATAGAAAACAAAATAAAATTACAAACTGTTGTTACAGTCACACTAGTTTTGATAATTCTCCATGTGTTTACTTTCATTTAAATATTTATTTCCCTATACAACTGCAAACACTGCTTTATGTCCTTTCTTTTCAGCTTACAGGGCTCCCTTGCAAAGGCCTCATGGTAATGAACCATCCTAGCTTTTGTCTGTCTAGGCATGTTTGCAGTTCTCTCACTTTTGGACATTATGTTTGTCAGATACAAGATTCTTGGTTGATGGGTTTTCTGGGTTTTTGAGGGGGTTGTTGATGGTTCTTTTTATCACTTTAAATATACTGACCCATTTCCTTCTGGCCTCCAAAAATTCTAATGAGTACTGTGCTGAAAATCTAATAGGAGATCCCATGTTTCTGATAAATTACTTCTCTCTTGCTGCTTTCAAGATTCCCTCTTTGTCAATAGTTTGATGAATAATGTGTCTCACTATGGCTTTGAGTTCATTTTGCTTGGAATTCATTGAGCTTTCTAGATGTTCATATTTGTGTATTTCACTAAATTTTGGGAATTTTGAGTCATTATTTCTTCCAACACCCTGCCTCCTCCTCACTTCTGTGACCCCACTGTGCGTGCCAATCTACTGACAGTCCTCCACTTTACGGGCAGTTTTTGCCTGTTTGCTTTCTCGCTTTCTTGTTCACTCACTTTCTTTCCTTCCTTCTTTCCTTCCTTCCTTTCTTCCTTCTTTTCCTCAGACTTGATAATTTCCATCGTCTTATTTTCAAGTCAACTAATTATTTTTCTGTTCAAATCTGCCTTTACTCCATTATATTTTTAAGCTCCGGAATTTCTTTCTTATTTCTTTTTAGAAATTGAGGTTTTAGGAATTTCTCTAGGCTTTGTTTCTTTATTGATCTTCTAATACAGTCTATACAGGGCTTTCTTGACTTTTTCCACATGTTGCTTCATGTCTTTTAGCGTCTTAAAAGCAGCTACAGGGAAGGTTTTTGTAGTAAGTCTGCCATCAGGTCTTTCACAGGGAGAATTTCTCTTTGTCTTTTCCTTTGAATAGCCCATGCTTTCCTGTTCAGATGTATTCATTCTGATTTTCCTTGTTGTTGAAAACTGACATTTGAATCAAATCATGTGGTAACCTTAAGTTAGATTCTTCTTCTCCAGTTGTCTTTTTGGGTTTTGTTTGTTTGTTTTGTTTTGTTTTGTTAGGACCTTTATTTCTATAGAGAGTCTCTATGTCAATGATCAACCTGAGATATAAACTGAAGTTCTTCTTAGATCTTTGCTGAGTCTACTTTTGGGGTATGCATAAGCAGGTAGAAAAATGAAATTGGGGTATAAAAGAGGTGCCAGCCTTTAAATCCCTTGGCAGTCAGTTCAGCCACAAGGATACAGACTTGTAACAATGGGGAAGGTATGACTACAATGGCCTGTCACCTCACTGGTGCATCTCTGTGACCAGACGCAGCCATCTGTGACAGAATCCCTGACTCCACAGGCCACATTCAAGCGGTTCTAAGAACATGTATGTGCAGCTGCCTGCCATGGGACTGGTGGTGGGGGAAGAGTAACTGCTATGCTGCTATTGACAGAAATTAACCACATTTTATCATCTAAAACTTCCCTTGGGAATTATAATCCTTCAACAGACTGCAGAGCTCCACTATAATTGCATCAGACAGAATCTGCCTATGCAATTGTTATCTGGCCAGGTGACAGACTCTTAGAGCTTCTTACTGTACTATCGTTCTCAAATCAGCATGGATTTTAAAAGTTTTTAAAATCAAGTACTCACCTATTGTAAATTAAGAATTATAAAGGCTCCTTTAGGAAATTCTAACTGCATGAAGGGCTGCGGTTTAGCTCAGTTGGTAGAGCACTGCTCCACACTCTCTAAAGCCCTGGTTTTGATCCCCAGCACCGCAATAATAGGAAAAGAACATGGCAATCCACTCCCTAAGCAATCCTGAAACAGTTATTGAAAACCCTATGAAGGTCACTATGATTTGGACCAACTTGAAGGTACCTAGCAACAAAAACAATTGTATAAAACCAAAATGATAATCTATTTTTAATCACTGCCATTATATAACTGTAGATGCCTGTCACCATGTCATTTTCTTTATTGCTAAAAGTATGGATAAAATGCATTTTTGAAGGGAAAAATCAGTTAATCTCTAACACTTTCATTAATTTCAAATAATGCTTTCTAACAAAACAAGGAAACACTGCTTGGTTTAAAGTCAGGGAAGGTGTGCATCAGGGCTGTGTCCTTTTACCATACCTCTTCAATCTCTATGCTGAGAAAATAATATTATACAAGAAGCTGGACTTTATGAAGAAGATGTGGCATCAGGATTGAATAAAGACTCATTAACAACCTGCATTATGCAGATAACACAACTTTACTTGCCAAATGTGAAAATGACTCGAAACACTTGCTGAGGAAGTTCAAAGAACATAGCCTTCAGTACTAAATGTGCCTCAATATCAAGAAAACAAAAGTCCTTGCGACTTGGATCAGTAAGCAACTTTGTATAGATATATGTAGATTGAGGTTGTCCAAGATTTTGTTTTACTTGGTTCAATAATCAAAACCCTTGGAAACAGCAGTCAAGAAATGAAAAGACACATTGAATTGGGAAAAGCTGTTGCAAAACACCTCTTGGAAGTACTAAGAAGATGTCACATTGAAGACAAAAGTGTGCTTGATTTATACCATGATATTTTCCGCTGCATCATATGCGTATGAAAGCTAGATGGCAAATAAGTGAGACAGGAGAGAATTGATGCTTTTGAATTATGGTGCTGGAAGTGAATTTTGAATACACTGTTGTTGTTGTTAGGTGCCGTCGAGTCGGTATCCGACTCATAGCGACCCTCATAGGGTTTTCAATGGCTGACTGTTTCGGGATTGCCTTGGGAGTGGATTGCCAGGCCCTTCTCCCACTTTTGAAGTGCTGGGAATTGAACTTGGGACCTCAGAGACTGCAGCGCAGCGCTCTACCCACTGAGCTAAATCCCAGCCCTTGAATACACTATGGACTGCCAAAAGAACCAACAGATCCATACTAGAAAAAGTGCAACCAGAGTGCTCCTTGGAAGCAAGGATGGCTTGACTGCATCTTAATTATTATGGACATGTTGTCAAATCCCTAGAGAAGGACATTATGCTCGGTAGAGTGGTGTGTCAACGATGAAAGGAAGACCCTCTACTAGAAAGATGGACACATTGTCTGCAACAATGGGCTTAAGCATGAAAAAGATCATGTGGATGGCACAGTGTTGGAGAGTGTTTTGTTCAGTTGTTCAGAGGGTCAATATGAGTAGGACCTGACTAGATGACACTTAACAACAAATATTTACTTGTGATAAATTCACCAATAGAACATATTAAAAATCTTACTGTAGGCTTGCTATATGGAATGCATTATGAGGGGTATGGAAAATTATAAAACTCTCCTCTTTTAATCTAGCATAAAATTCAATAATAATAATGTAGCTAGGGTATGTTGAGTGTTACAAAAAGTATAACATTGTTATTATTTCTGAGTGGCATTTACTCACTCAATACATATTCACTGTATTGTATGCCAGCCAAAGTTTGAGGGGGAGAAACAGGATTTAGTAGTGAGCAGAAAATAATTCTTTGTGCTCATAGATATTATTGTAGATTCCAGTGAGAGGAGAGATGCAATAAAAATTATAAATATGTGATGTGTAAGGAAGTGATGAATATTATCCTATCAGTTAGGACAGTCAGAAAAGTAGATGAGATGAGGAAATGGCCATGTAGTTATCGTTTGCAGGTATCACACTTGGCCGCAGGATGAACAGCAGATTAAGAATGACTACTTACAGTTCTTTTTAAGAAAAGTTCTCTTTTGTGCTTTTACAAAATATAGTTTAAGCCAAATTTTGAGGGATAAGTGAAATTTTTGCAAAGCATTGTAGAAAACTGAATTATATGAAGTTAGTTTGATTTGAACCAAGGCAGGATGTTGGGAAACAAGGGTAATATCTGGGTAATGGAGGATAATTGAGATGAAATACAAAGTATACACTGAAAACTCTATGAATAGCAGAGAAGCACTGTCAAATATAGCACCAAACCCAAGCCCTCCTGGCTGGAAAGCATTCCAAAAACAACTGGGGAAGAGTTGCTTCCTCAAAGTAGAGTTGACATTAATGACAGAATGGAGTAAAGTCCCTGTGACCTTCTTTGCTGATATGGCAAGACTCACAAAGGGAAGAAACATAATGACTGCAACAATGGGCTCAAACATAAAAAGATCATGTGCATGGCACAATGTTGGGTAGTGCTTTATTCTGTTATACATAGGTTCACTATGAGCCGCATCTGACTCTAGGGCACCCAATAACAACATAAGATATACATAAAAGGCTGCAGGTGAGTCTGAAAAAGGAAGCTAAGATGATTTGTAGGAACTAAGGACTTGAAACTTATGAGTGACAATAGAAACAGGGATATATATATATATATATACATATATATATATGGTCACTCATATATTCCTGTGTGTGTGTGTATGTATGTATATGTGTGTGGGTATATATATATACATATATATGTGTGTGTATGTATGAATATGTATGTATGTATGTGTATGTATGTATATGTATGTATGTATGTGTATATGTATATGTGTGTATATGTATGTGTGTATATATACATATATACACACACATATATATACACACACACATATACACACACACACATACATACATACATACATACATACATACATATATATATATATATATATATATATATATATATATATTCCAGAAGACAGAATTGATAAAAATCTATGATTGATTTTGTTGCAAGGAGAATGAGGTCAAACGAAGGTTGAGGCATGGACCCCAGAGACTTCTGTAAAATTGTGTTGTCATTCATAAGAAAGTAAATTAGGAGGAAGCTATTTTGATGGCAACTATTGTGTGGCAGTAATCACTATAGTAAAACTCATAAAGCTGGGTTCAGTGACACATGTTTATAATCACAGTGACTTGTGAGGCAGAGGCAGGAAGATCATAAGTTCAAGGCCAAAGGCAGCCTGCACCATTAGCAAGACCCTGACTCCATAAAAAATAAATCATGGACTAGGGGTGCCACCCAGTGGTAGAGCACTTGCAAAGTACGTGCAAACCCCTGGGCTCAACCTCCAAATACCCTAAAACATAGAAACATAAATCAATATAAAAAAATAAAAACTTTCATAAATTATAACTGAAAAGTGTATGTTTGAATATAACATATGACCATGCTATGTGGAATATGTAATATTCTATATTTTAAGCAAATTAAATGAAAAATTGAGAAATTTCTATGTATGAATATGCTTGCTTAAATTAAGTAAGCAGACATAACCTCTACTTTCAAATATTCCTAAACACATATGTGAAAACTCACAAATATATGGGAATAGGTCACAGTGAGTAAATTACTTAATGATATATTATTAAATATTATCTAAATGACACCCACACATATACATACACATACATTTAGAATGGATAAATGTATGTCTGCCTTTGTCCCTTGAAGAAGTATAGTATGTTATCCAAAACTGCACTCTAGGTCAGACTTGGGAGTGGAATTCTGCCTTCATTATTTGAGCTGTGCGACTGCTATAGACTGAAGGTTTGTGTTTCCTTCCCTCCCATGTCCCAATTTAAATGTTATAAGCCCTTTTCCTCAATGTGATGTCATTTGGAGATGGAGCCTTTGGGAGGTAATTAGATCATGAGGGTGGAGCTTTTCGTCCATGGGATTAGTGCTCATGTAATAAAGGACATAAGAGAAATGATCTCTCTCCCCATGTGAAGACACAGCAAAAACACCATGGAGTAGCGCCCTCCCCAGAAGCTGACCATGCTGGATTTCTGGCTCCAGAACCGTAGGCAGTCAGTCACGGTGTCCACATTATTCTGCCTATGGAGATTATACTGCATCCTATGATGGCAATGAAAGTGACATGTGACAGATCCTCTTCACCTCAGTATTCTCATCTCACAATGAAGACAATGACTCTGTCTAATTCAGAAGCATTTGGGGATAAGAAAGAAATCTTTGTGAAAAGCCCAGCATTATGCCAAGAATGCAATCCTCTATAATTGTCCCCACAGTTGTGATTATTAACAAGATTACATGTTTTTATTTGGATTTTTCCCAAATATAAATGCAATTTTGAGGCATCCTACTAATGGTTCACTTGACGCTTCTCTCCCTTTCAGCCCTCACGGTTTGGAAAGGATGGGGACTTGGGTGGAGGGGCAGCCGTCAATACTTTTCAGCACCACCCACTCAGAGTAACTTTGCATTATCTCATTTCTTCAAGTCCAGCTTCATCAGTTTGGAAGATACATTGAGAACTAGACACCAAGGAAAAAGAATATCACTTAAATATCTAGGAAGCGAGCAATGCCTAGCTTCTAATATGTTGGAAGAACCTTTTGCAATGACAGACTATGAAATATCAACACTTGTTTTTAAATTTGTAGGCACACCTAAGCCACACTTCTGAATTTGGAGAATTTCAAATAAATGAAAGGTTTCTATTATCCTGGTTATTTCTCTACCTCACACACAATTATGCCTGTAAAGTTTAACAAGAAATATTTAAAAAACTATTTGATAATTGCATTTTATTTCATAAGTGTTGAGTATATTATAATAAACACACATACACTCACATTTGTATACTAGAAGTACTCATTATAATAAAATGCAGGGTAGTATCTGTTATAAACTACCTTTAGGAAACAATGCAACTGATTTAATAAAAGGAGGAAGACATTGCAATTTCTTTCTCAAACCATCTGTATGGGTGATAGGAAGAACCTGAATTTCAAATCAATTTCAAACATGTGAAAGGTTTGGGGAGCCATCTTATTTTTTTGATCATATAAGGCAAGTTCAGCTCAAGGACCTTCAGCTGCTGAGAAAGGGCATTGCTAAGGACAAGAGGTTTAAGGAAAATCATAGCCTAAGAGAAAATTACATGTCATAGAGTCATGGAAATGAATAAATCCTTGAAAGAAATTTCAGTTTTGAAAATCTTGCATTCTCAAAAAGCTGTTCTCTATTCAGGACCATGCTTATTTTTTCCTCCCAGAACACTTATTATATTCCAAAAAGTCTGCCAAGGTCTGGGGGTCTGGATAAATGATAAAGGTTCTCCACCCTTAAGGAGCTGATAGTTTCATCTGGGAAACCATAAACAGATGCCAAGTATATTGAGTATTGGATATGTAGGAGAAGTCAAAATAATATTTGCTTACTCAATGAGTGTTGATTATATGGAAACTACCACATTTTTGGGCTGGGATTTAGCTCAGTTGGTAGAGTGCTGTGCTGCAGTCTCTGAGGTCCCGGGTTCGATTTCCAGCACCACAAAAATGGGAGAAGGACCTGGCAATCCACTCCCAAGGCAATCCCGAAACAGTCTGCCATTGAAAACCCTATGAGGGTCGCTATGAGTTGGATACTGACTCGATGGCACCTAACAACAACAACAACAACCATGATGGCAGAAGTGGCCTGGTCCAACCTTAGAATTCAGGAAAGACTTCCTGGCAAAGATGAAAGGTGGTTTGTGGATAAAGGAGAGACATCTAGACTGAAGGAAAAGCTTATGTAAAACCTGGGAGGTGCTAACCTGCTCAGTGTTAGGATGAAGCTGATCTACCTTGGAGACTAACTGGGGCAGGTGGCCTAGGCAAGCCAGTGCTTCTGGAAATGATTACAGAAAGTGAATCTCAGAGCTCCTGACTCCATGAATGTGTGGAGTTTGAAACTTCCTTAGACTAAAGTGGGAACGTATTTCCTCCTGCAGCCACATTGTCCACAACTCCCCTCAGTAAGTAAAGTTGAATTAGGAATTTAGGAAAAACCCACAGAGGTGCAGCGCCAATCTCATTGCTTCATATGGAAGGAAGTACACCCTCCAGAGGGCTCATTCTGTTGATGCTGAGTTTTTCCAGTTACTACATTATAAAGTTAGTCTTTCCCCCCTTTGCCTGTACTTTAGAAGGAATCCCTCTGTGCAGCCCATACTTAACTTTAGGGTGTCTGTACTACATCCCATCTCCTTGAGAGAGAAATAGCTCCATAGAGCCTTTGGAATTTTTCTATGTGAATATGTACTCTCTGTTTATTCTTTGTTTATATACTTGTTCACTTATGGATATTATTGAATGGTTTGGATTATTATGCAGTAATATTTTATTTTGTTGTTCAAAACAGCATTGCATTCAGAGGTGTTTTTTGTTTGTTTTATTTTTGTTTTTCTCTTTACTGGAGGGCTAAACTCAGGGCCTTGCCTTTCGCTTACTTTGTAAGCACTCTACCACTGAGCAGCACCCTCCACCCCGTTTTATTGTTTAAACTGTTACAGGGTTTCACTGAGTCATGCAAGCTGCCTCCGGCCTTGAACCTGCAATCGTCCTGCCTCTGCCTCCCAAGTCCCTGGAATTACAGCGTGCACCATCAAGCCTTTCTAGCGTTAGGAGATCTTTGCACTAGCTCTTGAGCCTTTTACACTTAATAAAATGTGTGCCTATGTTTGTCTGTGTTGTTGTTTCTCTGAGCATGTCTTTACTTTCTGGAGTTAATATAGAAGAGACTCTGGGCACATCTTGTATCTTCCTGCCTAGGTCCTAGAATCAGCCATTTTTCTGAGGAGCACCAGGTCCTTTCACTGGAGAATGGTATTAGAAATCAAGATCTGGGCTCTAGGTATGCTTACTAAAATGTTGTTGAATCTAGACTGTCTCAGCTGAGAAAGTAAATTAATATACACCTGTCTATTATCTCATGTGGCAACGTATGTAGTGATGTCACCAGCTCTCTTCCATTATTACATGGATTTTTCTAGCATCCTCTCTAGTTAATTTATGACCTCGAAGACCAATTCCTGGAGAAGGATATCATGTTTGGGAGAGTGATGGGTCAATGAAAAAAAAGAAGACCCTCAACAATATGGATTGACACAATGGCTTAAATATAACAACGGGCATAAACATAAAAAGAAGATTGTATGCCTGGTAGTATCGGGTAGTGTTTCATTCTGTTGTACACAGGGTTGCTATGTGTTGGACCAAACTGGATGGTAACCAGCAACAATTCCAACACTAAGGAACCTGGTTTCCATTGCTAACCAGTCCAATTTTGAATGGTTTGATTCCATTATATTTACATACTAGTTTCAGATTTTTTTTTTGGTGGTACTGGGAGTTGAACCCAGGGCCTTGCACTTGCTTTGCAAGTGCTGGACCTGCTGGACCACTGAGCTGTGCTGCCAGCTCATTTTTTTTTGTTTGTTTGAGACAGGGTCTCTCTAAATTACATAGACTGTCTCTAGTCCTGAACTTGCGATCCTCCCACTTCCGCCTCTAGAGCCGCTGGGATTACAGGTGTGCGCCATGGTGCCAGGCCCCAGGTTTTTTAATCTAAGCTATACATCCTTGTCAGCAGTTTATATTAACAGATTTTGGAATTTAGCCATTCTAATAGGTGCATCCCCCACATGCCTGTCAGTTTGCCATACTGTGGGGGCTTGTGTGTTGCTGAGGCTGAGAGCTATGCCACCAGTATCTCAGATACCAGTAGGGTCACCCGTGGAGGGCAGGTTTCAGCTGATCTTCCAGACTAAGACAGACTAGGGAGTAGACCTGGAAACCCACTCCTAAAACAAGTAGCCACTGAAAAGTATGAATAGCAAAGAAACACTCTCAGATGTAGTGCCAGAAAATGAGCCTCCCAGGTTGGAAGGCACTCAAAAGATGACTGGTAAAGAGTTGCCCATTCAATGTCGCGTCTATTTTAATGATGGAAATGGAGTAAAACTCCAGGGGCCCCCATTTGCTGATGTGGCATGACTCAAAATGAGGAGAAACAACTGTAAACATCCACTAATAACTGGAACATGGAATGTATGTAGTATGAATCTAGGAAAATTAGAAATCATTAAAAGAGAAATGGAGAGCATATACATTGACATTTTAGGCATCAGTGAGCTAAAATGGACTGGCATGGGCCATTTTGAGTCAGATAATGATAGGGTCTACTATGCTGGGGATGACACACTAAAGAGAAATGGGGTTTCATTCATCATCAAAAAAGACATCTCAAGATCTGTCCTGAAATACAATGTTGTCAGTGATAGAATAATATCCATACGTCTACAAGGGAAGCCAGTTAATATGACCATTATTCAAATTTATGCACCCATCACTAAGGCTACAAATGAAGATAGGGAAGATTTCTACCAGCTTCTGCAATCTGACATAGATCAAACATGAAATCAGGATGTACTGATAATTACTGATGACTGGAATGCAAAGGTTGGAAACAAAGAAGGCAGCTCGGTAATTGGAAGATATGGTCTTGGTGACAGAAATGATGCTAGAGATTGTATGATAGAATTTTGTCAGGCCAATGACCTTTTCATAGAAAATACATTTTTTTCACAAACATAAATGGTGACTGTACACGTGTACTTTACCAGATTGAACAAGCAGGAAGCATATTGACTACATTTGTGGAAAAGCTCCACACCAAATGTCAGAACAAGACCAAGTGCTGATTGTGGATCACGCCATCAACTTCTCAAATGTAAGTTCAAACTGAAACTGAAGAAAATTAGAACAAGTGTATGAGAGCCAGGGTATGACCTTGGGTATATCTCACCTGAGTTCAGAGATGACCTCAAGAACAGGTTTAATGCATTAGACACAAATGATAGGAGAGGAGACGAGTTGTGGCATGACATAAAAGATATCATTCAAGAAGAAAGCAAAAGGTTACTAAAAAGACAGGACAAAAAAAAAAAAAAAAAAAAAAAAAAAAAAAAAAAAAAAAAAAAAAAAAAAAAAAAAAAAAAAAAAAAAAAAAAAAAAAAAAAAAAAAAAGAAAGAAAAGACCCAATTACATGTCAAAAGAAACTCTAAAACTTGCCCTTGAACATCGAGAAGCCAAAGTAAAAGGAAGACATGATGAAGTTAAGGACCTAAACAGAAGATGCCAAAAGGCAGTTCAGGAATACAAAATCAAATATTATAATGACATTATACAAAAAAGAATTGGTAGAGACCAATCATTTCAAGAGGTTGCATATGAAGAGGAACCAATGGCATTGAAGGACAAAGTGGAAGCTGCCCTGAAAGAACTGATGAAACACAAGGCTCCAGGAATTGATGGAATACTAATAGAGATGTTTCAACAAACATATGCAGCACTGGAGGTGCTAACATGTTTATGCCAAGAGATTTGGAAAACAGTTACCTGGCCAACTGACTAGAAAAGATCCATATTTGTGCCTATTCCCCACAAAAGGGATCCAACTGAATGTGGAAATTATTAAATATCAGTAATATCACATGCAAGCAGAATTTTACTAAAGATCATTCAAAAGCGACTGCAACAGCATACAGATAGGGGACTGTCGGAAAATCAAGCCGCTTTCAAAATAGGGCAGGGAACCAGGGACATCATTGCTGATGTCGGATATAAGCTGAAAGCAGAGAATATCAGAAAGACATCTATCTATGTTTTATTGAGTATGCAAAGGCATTTGACTGTGTGGACCATAGTAAATTACAGACAATACTTCAAAGAATGGGAATACCAGAGCACCTAATTGTACTCATGAGGAATCTGCACATGAACCAGGAGGCAGTTGTTCTAATAGAACAAGAAAACATTGCCTGGTTTAAAGTTGAGAAAGGTGTGCACCAGGGCTGTTTCCTTTCACTGTTTCTCTTCCATTTCTATGCTGAGCAAATAATCTGAGAAGCTGGACTTTCTGAAGAAGAATGTAGCATCAGGATTGGAGGAAGACTCATTAACAACCTGCATTATGCAGACGACACAACTCTGCTTGCTCAAAGTCAAGAGAATTTGAAACATTTACTGGAAGATCAAAAAACTTCAGTGTGGATTGTGAATAAACATCAACAAAACAAAAATCCTTACAACTAGGTCAGTACGCAACTTCACAATAAATGGAGAAAAGATTGAGATTGTCCAAGATTTTGCTTACTTGGTTCTACAATCAATACTTGTGGAAGCAGCAGTCAAGAAATCAAAAGACGTATTGCACTGGGAAAAGCTGTTGCAAAAGATCTCTTTAAAGTACTAAAAAGTAAAGATGTCACATTGAAGACAAAGGTGCACCTGACCCATGCCATGGTATTTTTATTCACATCAAATGGTTGTGAAAGTTTGACCTTGAACACGAGAGACAGGAGAAGAATTGATGCTTTTAAATTATGGTGCTGAAGACGATTATTGAATATACCATGAACTGACAAACAAACCAACAGATCTGTCCTAGAAGAAGTACAACCAGAGTGCTCCTTGGAAGCAAGGATGGCTAGACTGCGTCTTACATGTTTTGGACAGGAAGTCAGGAGTGACCAATCGCTGAACAAGAACATCATGTTTGGGAGAGTGGCAGGTCAATGATAAAAAGGACAAACTTCCACTAGATGGATTGTCAGAGTGTCTACAACAGTGGGCTTAAATATAAATAAGATTGTGTGCCTGGCACAGAATCAGGGAGTGTTTCATTCTGCTGTACATAGGGTCACTATGAGTCAGACGTGACTGGATGTCACCTAACAACAACAACAACATATGCACAGAAAAATGTCCCTGTTGTTTAATTTGCATTCACCTATTGTTAAACGATGTTGAGTATCTTCTTATGTACTTACTATCTGCATATTTTCTTTAGTGAAGTGTCTTCAGATCTAGTGCCCATTTTTCAAGTGAGTTGTTTTATTATTATTGAGTTTTAAGAGCTCTACATGTAGCTTTTAAATTTCTTTAATAAGTATGTATTTTTCAAATAATTTTATCCTAGTTTATGACTAGTCTTGTTATTAAACTGTGTATTTTGCAAAGCAGAACTTTTTAATTTTAATGAAGTCTAACTTACCACTTTTTATTTCATTGAAGCATGATTTTAGTGGTGCATATACAATTTACCACCAAACCCAAGGTCATAGTGATGTCTCATGTTTTATTCTAGATGTTTTAAAGTTTTACACTTAGATGTATGATTCATTTCAAAAGAACTTTTATAAAAGTTCTAAGGTCTCTGTAGAAAACTGTAACAGTGAACTTTAAAAGTAAACCCAGATGAAGGTAATCACCAGATATTAGAAGAGCAACCATCTAACATTTAGTCTAGTTTTTCTCTTATCTTTCATCAACTTGAATCTTTTTTCTTTATACCTCTCACTAAAATAATGTATAATTGCATATATATATATGCACATATACACACTCACACATACACATACACACATGCACACATATGGATATTAACATGCCTATTGTTGTTGTTGTTGTTAGGTGCCATCAAGTTGTGTCAGACACATAGTGACCCTCAAAGAATTTTCAATGGCCGATTGTTTTGGGATTGCCTGGGGAGTGGATTGCCACATCCTTCTCCCATTTTGGTGGTGCTGGAGAGTGAACTCTGGTCCTCAGAGAGGGCAGAGCATGTGCTGTACCAACTAAATGCCAGCCCCAAATGTGAGTAATATACACTAAAAATATAAAAATATACAGAGAATATTCTTTTTAGAAAAACACACCCATGATGTTATTTGCATATCTATTGAATTTTTGTATGAATTTAGTACAATATATCCATTTTCTGGCCTGTAGCTGTAGCCCTGTGGTATCCGATCCCATCAGATCTCGGAAGCTAAGCAGGGTCGGGCCTGGTTAATACCTGGATGGGAGACCGCCTGGGAACACCAGAAGCTGTAGGCTTGGGAGAAGGACCTGGCAACCCCCTCCCCAAAATCAATCTGCCTTTGAAAACCCAATGAATAGCAGAGAAGCACTGACAATAGTGTTTCCCCTGTTGTACAGAGGGTCGCTATGAGTCGGATACCGACTTGACGGCATCTAACAACAACAACAACAATCCATTTTCTAATATAATACCTAACACACTCCAGAGCCTCAGTACATTTTTGTAAAATACTTGAGTTAATTTACACCCCCTTTTAAAAACTATGTAAAGGAATACTAATATGCAAATAAAACTTGAAAAGCTAAATTTAGAGACATTTCAAAGATTGAAATCTTTGAGAAAATGTATCATGATAGCAACTACACAAAAATATATAGAAGTTATTTTATGAATTGAAATTGAAGTTGTCTGCCATTCTGAAAAGGGTGCATTGCATTAATCATTAGCCAAAAGAGAAAAAAATTAATACACCATAAATATTTTCTAAGAGTGACAAGGCCACCCTGACTTGCTACAATAAATTGGTATGTTAGCATGGAGATAATATTAAGGAAAATTATTCTCTCTTTACAACTTGATTCTTTCCTTATGTTCATCATTTTATAGTCAGTGAAATGCAGAAAAAACCATGGAAGCATGACAGATAATATCATATAAAGACAGATGAGAAAGTTCTAAAAGAGGAACTATAATTAATCATATATGTATTAATATTAGATATTCCTTATGACAAAATTCTCAGTATTGGAAATGCTTTAACATGCCATCCATCTGAGCTTTTAATAGTTTTTTCTTGTTGATGTGGGATTTTTGATGGCCACACAGAATATAAAGCCTTGTAACTTTTAATGATGATCCTCTGTAAGCACACATGTTCAGAAGCACTGATTTTTCACTTGTATTTCTGAAAATTTGCTGAGAGCTGTCATTTTAGACATTGCTTCTCAGAATTATTAACTGTTGGGAGACTGATAAGATATTCCTTAAGTAGGGAGAAAATTCCACACAGGGAAACTCTGCAGTTTATCAGAGATCTAAGGGACCCAATTTCCCAATGTGACATGTCTAAATGAGGCCAAGACCGACTAGCTCACGTAATATTCTGCAAAGCTGTGTCAGGAAAAGCAGTAAGTGCTTTAAACTCTGATGCTTGAATTTCAAAACTTAATTTTGGTGCTTGTTAGCTGTGTGATCTTGGGCTAATTACTTATCTTCTATGGGTTCCAGTTACCAATCCATGTTGTTGTTGTTAGGGGCTGTTGTAGAGTCGGGTCTGACTCACAGTGACCCTATGTACAACACAATGCAACACTCCCCAACACTATGATATATCTGGCACTATATTAGTGCTTCTCTGCTATTCATAGGGTTTTCACTGGCTGATTGTTTTTTGGGAATGGGTTGCTAGGTCCTTCTCCCAAGCATACAGCACCTAGTGTTCCCAAGTGGTCTCCCATCCAAAGACTGACCAGGCCAGATCCTGCTTAGCTTCCAAGATCGGATGGGATGGGGTGCCAGGGTGGTACTCATCCACAGTGTGAGCTAATTATCATGACTGGCTATGATGATTGGATAATACATGGAAAATGCTTCAAATAGGACCTGCCACTTAGTAAGTTCTATTATTATTAAATATCTTATATGTCTAACTAGAGCACCAGAATTTGAAATACTGGGGCTAGGAGGGTCTCTTATGGGGTACTCAGTATTGGATCATTACTGGCCAAATTCTCTACATTGATGATTTTAAATTAAAATAATAATAATAGTAATGGTACAGAAAAAGACAGTGGACTCCACTTATATTTTGATTTCTGTGTAACAAATTATCACAACTTTATTGTATTCACAAGGAAAAAATCTTCTCACAGTCTCATGGACCGGAGTCTGTGTGGCTCATCTGTGTTCTCAGCTCAGAGTCTTACAAAGCTGAAATCCAAATTTCAACCACCTGCATTTGCATCCTTGAGAATTTTTTAAAAATCATGTTCTCAGTTATTTGCAAATCAAATATCTCTCTGCAGCCACAGGATGGAGGCCCCTTCCTTTCCCATATTTTGTCCTATTATTGCTCTGGGCTCCTCCATTCTGCTCTCAGTTTTCAGGTTCTTGCTACAGGGCACCTCCACCCACCTCCTTATGTTCCCAATCTCTTGCTTTTTGTTTATTTTTGTTTTGTTTGTTTTTTATGAAGGAATTGGTCCTGTCAAGCATTCCTCCAATTAGTTCAGGCCCACCCAGAATAATCTCTCTTTTGATTACCTCAAAGACAACTGAGTAATACCCAGTCACAGGCATGATTTATTGGCATACCATATTCATAGACTCTGCCTACACTCAAGAGGTAAGAACTCAAGATTGTCTGTGAATTCTGCCTTCCATGCTCTATGAGAGAAGCACTTTGTCCATTTTAATTGCCTCCTTTCCTCTCCAGGCTTCCTGGCACCTAATATGCATTCAAGGAAGAGCTTTAGATGCTGTGGGATATGGTTTGGTTCTAAAATGTCTCCCAAAGGCCATGTGTTTAAATGTTTGGCCCCAGGTGGTGGTGCCATCTTGGGAGGTTATGCAACTTTGGGAGGCAGGATCTAGATTTGTGGAAGTAGGTCACTGGAGGAAAGCCTTTGTAGGTTTTGACTGGACCCTAGGTTCCAGTCTTTTTCTCTGCTTCCTGATCACCAAGATGTGAGTAAGTTCTCTGCCATGGTCCCACCATGCCTACTCTGCTGCCATGCCTGTTGCCATTATGGATTGAAATACTCTAACCCTGAGCCTCTGAAAATCTTTCCTCCTATAAATTTGTTTTGGTCATTTTCTCTGCCACAGCAATAAACTAATGACTAATACAGTATGAAAGTGAACTTAAATGTTCGTTGTTCCCTTTTGGAACACATATTATTCTCAGATAAAATTATTCATGTGCAGACACTTATCAGAAAACTAGAATTCTCTAAGGATTCCATGGGACAGAATGAAGGGACTTTTCACTGCACACTTCACAGTGAAGGACTGAAAATCCCTCTTCATATTTGCCATAGTGCCCCATCCTCCATTCCTTCTCCCTTCTTTCCTTCCTATCCAGTTTTGTCAATTTCTTTCATGGGGATTAATGGTATCTTCTTATAGAGTTCCTCCTGAACCTCCAAATATCTTTATTAAATAGATTTGCTCCACTGTTGCTCCTACATTCAAAAAGATAAAATAAGTATAATAAAAAGGTAAAAAAATGAATAAGTAGATATCAGTTCAACCTACTATATACCACATACTTATAGAATGATAGAATGATTTTGACAGAAAAGGAAATTAATAACAAATCAGGATTTTTTGTTTAATGTAGAAAATATACTTTGAACAAATTTCTGACTGCATGACAGGGCATTCCTTTGACTCTTCACATTGATTTATTTAATCTCTCCCTTTATTAGGTGTAGAGGGTGAGTAAACCAAGCTTATTTGTATGAAAACATATATATATGTGTGTATGTGTGTATGTGTGTGTATATATGTGTGTGTATATATATGTGTATATATGTATATATACATATGTATATACATATGTATACATAAGTATATATACACATATGTGTATATATATGTATATATATGAGTTTTATTTTCGGTTATGCTTTCTCAAGTTTGTTGTTTGGCTTTCAGAGATTGATTAAAAATTAACTACTAATATTTCTTCAATAATTATAATAGAGGGGCTAAGGTTTAGCTCAGTTGATAGAGTGCTGCTCTGTACTCTCTGAGGACCCATGTTCGATCCTAAACACTACAAAAAATGGGAGAAGGACAAGGCAGTTCACTCCAGAAACAATCCAGAAACAATCAGCCACTGAAAAACCCTATGAGGGACGCTATGAGTTGGACCTGACTCAATGGCACCTAACAACAACAATAATAATAGATGTCTAAATAGGTTGCATTGAATTCCAAAAAAGTGCATTCTAATTTATATCAAGATATAAATAAATTGGCTTATGTGTAAGATTTGACAGGTATAAAAATTATGAATGAATAATATATGATTAATTTTTATTAGGAAAAAGATTGATTGCATGATAGATATTACAGGCTTGATACCTACAATGGCAGTAAAATCTTTGAATTTAAAATAGATTCAGTTATAGCTTTATATGATTGAATAGCATGTTGAGGTCCAAATAAAAATATTTGATAATAAAATTCTTAGTCCAGAATTCAAAAGTCCTACAAAATTAGGCTTAAAATGTCTAGTATTAATCATGTTAATGACTTTGCATAGGTACAACCATCTATCTAGAGATTATTGTTGGTGGTGGTAGGTGGCGTTGAGTTGGGTCTGATTCATAGCATCCCTATGTACAACAGAACAAAACACTCCCTGACACTATGCCATTCCTGGCACTATGTCAGTGCTTCTCTGCTATTCATAGGGTTTCCAATGGCTGATTGCTTTGGGAGTGGGCTGCCGTGTACGTCTCCCAAGCCTACAACACCCAGTATTCCCAGGAAGTGTCCCATCCAAGGTCTAATAAGGATGGACCCTGCTTAGCTTCCGAGATCAGACAGGATCCAATGCCAGGGTGAGCTGCAGACAGCTAGAAATTATTTGCTGCTTTATTTAAACACAACTTTAATTTCAGTGTAACTTACGCCCACTGCTTTCACAAATTTTCCCAATTTCTGGCAACTTGGAAGCCTTCTCTTAATGTTTGAACATTTTACATTCACTATCATCTATCCTGGGAGAAGGACCTGGCAACCCCCTCCCAAAAATCAATCTGCCATTGAAAACCCTATGAACAGCAGAGAAGCACTGACAATAGTGTTTCCCCTGTTGTACAGAGGGTCGCTATGAGTGGGATACCAACTCGACGGCACCTAACAACAACAACAACAACAACATCATCTATCCTTCTCAAATAACAAGTAGTGTGGTTCCCCCTTGTGTGTGAGATGTAATGTTTCAAGATCTCCAGTGCATGCCTAAATCCATGAACAATAAGGGACCCTATAATTTCATTCCTTTCCATCTTAACTAAATACTTAGCATACAGTATGGGTATAACTTTTGCAGTTTGAGGCAAAACAGAAAAAGCAGCACTAATTTCTTTTTCTTTCTTCACAATTTCACAGACTTAAGATTTATTCTTACCACAGATCTTAGCAACCTGAATGTATAATTTTTTTTCCCCTAAAGTCAAGGACTTTCACCTTTCACTATACATATTCCCTTTGGAATATCTGATTTGCTGGCATCATTACTCTTGTGCTTTGTGGCCATTATTAAATAAAATAATGATTAAACATAAACTCTGTGCTACACCATGACGATCATTCTAGATAGCTATTAAGTAACTAATGCATGGATACACTGGAGAGCGAGCTCATTCACATCCTAGACAGGAAAGTGTGAGATGGCACAAGATCTCATCACACCATTCAGAATGGTGTGCAACTTAAAACTTCTAAATTGTTTTTTATTTTCCTAGAATTTTCTATTTAATACTTTGGGACTATAATTAAATGCAGGTTATTGATACCATGGAAATTGAAATGACATAAGGAAGAACTACTGTGCCACACATAAACTTGAATTTACAAATTTGTGTATGTTTTGTCTCTCCAAACTATGAAGTGTGTCCTGAAATTTTATTTACACTCTCATTAATGATTGAGGAGTTATCATTTCTCAGGGAGGAAATCAATTTTAAATACAGAATCCTAGTTTCTGGGTCTCAAAATCCAGCTCACTGATTCCCAATGCATATACTATAATATTCTGTAACCATTTAATAAATACTTTTGTCTA
>VMDO01017522.1:25761-44861 GCA_007922755.1 Pedetes capensis | reverse complement strand
GTCTCCAGCACCACAATTCAAAAGCATCAATTCCTTTTCTGTCTCTCTTGTTCAGTGTCCAGCTTTCACAACCATATGATGCCACTGAAAATACCATGGCATGAGTCAGACGCACCTTCGTCTTCAATGTGACATCTTTGCTTTTCAATACTCTAAAGAGATTTTTGCCACAGCTTTTCCTAGAGCAATGTGTCTTTGGATTTCTTGACTGCTGCTTCTACGGGTGTTGATTATAGAGACAAGCAAAGCAAAATCTTGGACAACCTCAATCTTTTCTCCATTTAATGTGAAGTTGCATGCTGACCCAGTTGTAAGGATTTTTCTTTTGTTGATGTTTAGTCGTAACCCATATTGAAGGCTATGATCTTTGATCTTCATCAGTAAATGTTTTAAATCCTCTTCATTTTCAGCAAGCAAAGTGGTGTCATCTGCATAACGCAGGTTGTTAATGAGTCTTCCTCCAATTTTGATCCACGTTCTTCCTCATAAAGTCCAGCTTCTCGGATTATTTGGTCAGCGTATAAATTGAAGAGATAGGGTGAAAGTATACAGCCCTGATGCACACCTTTCTCAACTTTAAACCAGGGTTTAATTAACTTGGTAGGGCCCCCAAAAGGCATTCAATAAGCTTCAGTGTCTATTACTAATAAGAACTTTTGGTAACCTAAGAATAGAAGGTTTCTTAATAGAAACCAGCAACAAATATATCCAACAATGGGCCCCTGGAGGTATTTTCTTTAAAATAAGGGAAAAGGCAAGATGGAATCCAATTTACTAGTAAGATAAAGATCTAGAAGGAATAAAATATTCATGTTTAGGGAAGAAAAAGAGAGGCTCTAGACAATACAATCAGTTGTACATTTCTAAAGTCAGTTTTTGAGAAACAATTAAAAAAAAAACTGAGTCCCTTTCAAACACAAGTAAACTTCTGTTGTCCAGAATGATGAAGATCATAGTATCATTCATTCCCAGAAGGAACTTCCAAATTCTTTAGCTGCCAATAATTTAAGAAATTTGCCTACCTAGGGATCATTTGAAGTTAAATATTTACACGTATACTTAGGTGGGCAGGAGTGACTCCTGATTACCAACACTGCCATGCTGTGTCTTTCAGTAGATTATCATATCACCTTCAAATTAGTGCTGTGAGGTGCCATTGAGTGGGACTGGACTCACACTGACCCTGTGTGCAACAGAATGAAACAGTGCCTGACACTGTGCCATGCCCAACATTCAATGGCTGACTGTTTCAGAATTGCTTCAGGAGTGGATTGCCACTTCTTTCTACCATTTTTGCAGTGCTGGGGATCAAACCCAGGGCCTCAGAGAGCACAGAGCAGCACTCTGTCAACTGAGCTTAACCTCAGGCCGGTTAAGGGAGCCTAATAGAGGGAGCCAGCATTACTGAGTACTTAGGTACATGCCAGACACTGTTCTAATGATCTTATATGTATTATCTCACCTAAGCCTCAAAATAACTTTATTCCATATGGGGGAACCAAAGTGAAACAATGAGCTATGTTTCAAAATCAAGCAACCAAATGCCACAGCCAAGTCTCTGAACCACAGTAGTGCCTGCTCTTCAGAAAGTGGAAGTTCTATGTGGGCCTTTCTAATCCTCTAGTTACATTTGTTCAGGCAACATTTACTGAGAAAACCTATGTTCAAGGCATCTTGAAGCCTCTGTAGCTAATAAACACATGAATATTATACTTCTCTTGCCCTGGAAACTTATTCTTCAGTAAAGGAGATAGATGTCAGAAAACCCAATCACACTTTGTTGTTGTTGTTAGGTGCTGTCGTGTCGGTATCCAACTCATAGCAACCCTTATAGAATTTGCAATGGCTGACAGTTTCGAGATTGCCTTGGGAGTGGATTGCCAGGACCTTCTCCCATTTTGGGGGTTCTGGAAATTGAACTCAGAACCTCAGAGACTGCAGTGCAGCACTCTACCAACTGAGCTAAATCCCAGCTCAATCACACTTTAAAGCCTAGGTATATGGAGCTTGGCTGTAATTGTATGTGGACTAGGGCTCCTCAGACACTAGGATGTGGAGGTTAGGGACCTTCTTTAGAATACATGATTGTGGAATTTCTTATTTTATCTATAAGGAACAAATCTGTGGTGGAATTCTCTGAAGTAAGATTGTCCCTAAGTATCTGTAGGGGACTAATCCCACTACCCATAGGGGGGATACCAAAATCTGTGTATGCTCAAGTTTCTCATATAAAATGGTGAAGTATTTTCATACAACCTCAGCACATACAGGTCTAGCCATGTGCAGATTACTTACAATACCTAAAACAGTGTAAATGCTGTGTAAATAATTATTGTACTATACTGTTTAGCGGATAACAAGAATACTATCACTACATGCTCAGTACATCAGTACAGATACTTTCTTTTTTCTTTTACTTTTTTTTCTTTGCATATTTTCAGTCCATGCTTGGTTGAATCCATGACTACATAAGCTTCAGATATGAAAGCAAACTGTTTATGAAGAGTCCTGTACCTTTATTTTTTCTTTTTCAATTCTGGGAGGCTGAACCCAGGGCCTCAAGCATACTTTGCAAACCGTCTACTGTTGAGCCACACTCTCAACCACTTTTTACTTTCTATTTTGTGACAGGGTCTCACTAAATTGCACAGGCTGCCTCTGGCCTCCAATTTATGATCTTCCTGCTTCCACCTCCCAAGTTGCTGGGATTACAGGCATGTGCTATTGTATCTTGCTGAGTTCTGTACTTTTAATCCATTTTGAGCACAGGCTATAAAAGGCAAGGGAACTGGATATTTTTTTCCAGTCATTTCATTACTTATAATGTCAAGGGAAAGATTTCTTAATAAAAAATAAACAAATATGACTGAATAACGTGACTGCCAACCCTTTCCCCTTTTAGAAAATGAAATGAATGATATCATCATAAAAAGAAAGACATGATAATTAATTCTTTAATTTGGATAACCCACTGGGGAAAACCTTAATATTCATAGATAGGAAGGTGAGAAAAATCAGTCCTGCTCAAACTACTTTTTCAGTTGTCAGCACCTTTTAATGAAATGCCAGTCTTTTCATGCCAAATCCTGAAGGAAACCTCTAGGTATTGATTGATGAAACGACTTCACTCCCAAATGGCATCAAAACTAAGGTAAAGTCTCTCCCATTTTGCAGAGAACAGCACTCTACCAGTTCAAAAGGTGAGGCACACCTTCAGTGTGTATAAACTGTGGGGTATATTTGAAAATAAAAATTTTTAATTATGTTTGACATCTCAGACCCAGTGCTGTCATCCTGTAGTAAAGTAACATCTGTTTTGACATCTCCAGTGGTAGACTTTAAATCAGTTTCCACGTCGCTTATCTGCTAGCTAATCAGAACGGATGCTACATTCCCCCCAACTCATTCACAGGAAGGAAGGAAAAGTACAGATAAATTAGGCTGGGCTAAAAATGATATGATGAGTTCATATGAAAAACAAATCTAAACAACTTTGAAAATGTTACAGGTAAGTTTTAATTCAATACAAAATTTAAAAATATATAACTATATATTATAACTATATATATATATAACTAGTTTTAAATGATTGCAAAATTTGAAAATGTTCATTTAATTTCTAATTTCTAAAAGAGCAGAAATGTTTATCTGGTTGCTGATGTATGCTTTTTTCTTCTATTTAAAACTAATAAGTCACTAAGGTATGTTTTACTTCTCAAGCTGATTTGATCTCAAACTCAGTGTTTTAGTTGGAGAAAGTTGATTTGCTATTTTCAATAAGTATGTGCTATAAAAATGGCTGAAATAGACTTTTTATGTTTTGAGTTTTAAATTGCAGGTATTAGAAAAACATCCTGTTATATTGCTTGTTTGATGGTTATATAGTCTTAATATCTCATGACTTTTCATGAATACTGAATTTAAAACCATAGTCGATGAAAACACCTCCCTGTAGGAATCATAGCTTCTATGTATTTCATGTTTTTACAACTTTCTTAAAGCCATCAATATAATTTTAGGTACTTTTTACCTAAAGAAAAAAATTATTTCTGCTTGAATAATTCATGAACTTTCTTGAAACTACATGCATTATTTAGAAAATATTTTTTTGCCTCCATTCTTATTTTTATAAAAGTAGGCATAAACTTCATATTTCTACCAAAGCACCGGTTATTTATAGCTGTTTGATTGGATGAGTTACAAAAAAATCAATATAAATTTATCAGTCCAATTGGCCAATTCTATTTTGCTATTTTGTTAGTATAGGTTCAACTTTAGTAAAGAGAAAAGCTGGAGAAGATTACAGACAATTTTATTGATAAATATATAGGACAACAGTCCTTCATCCAGATTAATACAATGAAGAACTTGTATATTCTTCACTAAGAAGGGCACAATTGAAGCTTAGGAACCTAAACACAATTCAAATAATTTTTCATCTGAAATATATATTTACTGGAAAATATGCTTGAATAGGTGAAGTACTTCACCTATTAGGTGATATTCTTGGTCATATACAAAAATCAAGTTTTCCAAACTTCTTTTTTTCTTGACCTATATGTTTTAATAATGAATATATATATTGAAGTTTAACATCCATATGTGAGCAAAAACATATGATGATTATCTTTCTAAGTCTGGTTTAATTCTCTTTAAATGATTCCTAGTCCCATTCATTTTCCAGCAAATGCCATAATTTTGTCCTTCTGTATGGGTAAATAAAACTCCATGGTGTTTATACACCACCATTTCCTTATACATTGGTCTGTTGATGGACACCTAAACTGTTTCCATACCTTGGGTACTGTGAATAGTGCCACAATAAAGATGAACCAGAAGGTAACTCTATGGTATATTGACTTAACATTCCTTCAGATATGTACCCAGGAATGGTAGAGTTGGGTCATATGATAGTTCTATTTTTAAATTTTTGCAGATCTTCCATATTGATTTCCATAGTGACTGAAGTAACCTACATCCCACCAGGAGTGTCATAGCATTCCTTTCTCCCTGCATCCTCATGAACATTATTGTTGTTTGTTTTTTTGATGCTAGTCATTCTGACTGGGATGAAATGGTGTTTCAGTGTGATTTTGATTTGTATTTCCCTGATGGCTAAGGATGTGGAACATTTTTTCATATGGTTGTTGGCCATTTGTTTCTTCTTTTGAGAAGCCCGTGTTCAGATCTTTTGTCCATTTTTTGATTCACTATTTTGCTTTTCTGGTGTTTAATTTTTTTAGCTCTTTACATATTCTAGATATTAATCCCATAACTGATGTACAGCTGGCAAAGATTTTCTCCCATCTTGTAGAATGTCTCTTTATTCTAGTAATTGTGTCCTTCCTTGTACAACAATTTTTTAATTTCATGCAATCCCATTTATCAATTCTTGCTAGTTTCCTGTGCTTTTGATGTCCTAATCAGAAAGTTCTTGCCTATGCTAATGTCTTGAAATGTTTTCCCTATGTTTTCCCCTAGAAATTTCAAAATTTCTAGTTTTACATTAAGATCTTTGATCCATTTGAACTGATTTTTGTACAAGTTAAGAGAGAGTGATCTACTTTTGGTCTTGTGCATCAAGATATCCAGTTCTTACAGCCCCATTTGTTGAAAAAAGAGTATTTTCTTGAACTTATATTTTCAGCATTTCAGATGACTGTAGCTGAATGGGTTTATTTCTGGATCTTCTGATCTCTTCTATTGGTCTACCTGTCTGTTTTTGTGCTAGTACCATGAAGTTTTTGTACGATGGCTCTGTTGTATAATTTGAAATCAGGTACTATGATACTCCCTGAATTGCTCTTTCTGCTCAGGATTGCTTTAGTAATTTGGGGTCCTTGTGCTTCCATTTGAATTTTAGAATTGCTTTTCCCTATTTCTGTGAAGATGTCAGTGGGATTTTGATAGGGATTGCATTGAATCTATAGATTGCTTTCAGTAATATATTTATTTTCACAATATTAATTCTTCCAATCAATGAGCATGGGAGATCTTTCCACTTTCTGGTCTTTTCCTCAATTTCTTTGCTTAATGTTTTAAGGTTTTCATTGTAGAGGCCTTTCACTTCATTGCTTAGGTTTATTCCAAAGTATTTTATTTGTTTTGAAGCTATTGTGAGTAAGATTATTTTCCTGATTTCTTTTTTCTGTCTGATCATTGTTGGTATACAGAAAAAGTAGTGATTTTTAATTTGGATTTTGTATTCTGCTACTATGCTGAAAGTATTTATCAGCTCTAAGAATTTTCCTGTGGCTAGGGTTTAGCTTGGTTGGTAGAGTACTGCTCTGTGTTCTCTGGGGCCCTGGATTTGATCCCCACCACCACTAAAATGGGAGAAGGACATATCAATCCACTGCCAAAACATTCCTGAAATAATCAGCCATTGAAAACCCTATGAATAGTAGAGAACCACTGTCATAGTGTCAGGCATGGCACAGTATTGGGGAGTGTTTCATTCTGTTGTACATAGGGTCACTATGAGTTGGACTTGATGACATATCACAACAAGAGTTTTCTTATGGAGTCTTTAGAGTATTTTAAGTATAAGGAGATATCATCTACAAATAGGGGTAATTTGACTTCTGCCTTTCTGATTTGGACCCCTTTTATTTCTTCTTCTTGCCTTATTTCCTTGGCTAATATGTCAGTTACTACATTGGATAGCAGTTGGGAAAGTGGATAATTTTGTCTTCTTACTGATTTTAGGGGAAATGCTCCATTTAGTATGATATTAACCATAGGTTTTTCATATATTTCCTTTATTATGTTGCATACATTCCTTCAATTTCTAGTTTCTTCAAGGCTTTTATCATGAAAGAATGTTGAACTTTGTCAAAGGCCTTTTCTGTATCTATTGGTAGGATCATATGATTTCCGAGTCTATTTATATGCTATATTACATTTATTGTCTTGCATATGTTGAACCATTCTTGCAACCCTGGAATGAAACCAACTTGATCATAGTGTATGATCTTTCTAATGTGTTATTGAAGTTGATTTGCAAATATTTTACTGAGGATTTTTGCATATGAGTACATCAGGGAAGTTGGCCTCTAGTTTTCCTTTTTGATATAGCCTTAACTGGCAAAGTAAAACTGGTTTCATAGAATGAGTGTGGTACTGTTCCTTCTATTTCTATTTTATAGAATAGTTTGAGGAACATTGATGTTAACTCTTCTTTAAATAACTTGTAGAATTCAGAGTGAATCCATCCACTCCTGTTATTTCCTTTGTTGGAAAACTCTTTATTACTACCTCAATCTTATTACTTGTTATAGATCTATTTAACTTGTTTATATCCTTTTGATTTAATTTTGGCATGTCATATGTGTCTAGGGCTTTATTCACCTCATCAAAGTTATCTAGTTTTTAGTAATACAATTTTTCTAAGTATTCTCTGATGATTCTCTGGATTTTGGTATCTGTTGTAATATTCCATTTTTCATCTCTGATTTTATTAATTTGAGTCTTGTCTTTCTTTGTTTTGGTTAGTTTTGATAAGGGTTTGTCAATTTTGTTTACCTTTCAAAGAACTAGCTCTTTGTTTCACCAATTCTTTTTATTATTCTTTTAATCTTCCTTTCATTAATTTCTGCTCTGATTATTATTGCTTTATTCTGTCTACTTCTTTGGGGTTTTATTTTTCTTTTTCTAAGAGCTTGAGGTGAATCATGAAGTTATTTATTTTAGTCTGCTCTGAATTTTTAATGTAGGCACTCATAGCTATAAAATTCCCTCATAGGACTGCCTTTGCTACATCCCAAAGGTCCCGGTAGGTTGTGTTTTCATTTTCATTTGATTCTAGTTTTATTTATTTAAGGTCCAAAACAATATAGGAGACTATTTTTATTTTTCTGCACTTTTTCAGATGATTTATTTTGTCTATTTTAGAGAAATTTCCATGGGGTGCTGAGAAAATGTGTATTTTTTATCTTTTGGGTGGAGTATTCTGTATATATCTATTAAGTCCATTTGATCTATTGTGGTGTTTAACTCTGAAGTTTCTTTGTTGATTTTTTTCATCTGGATGTTCTATCTATTGATGAGAATGGGTCTTTGAAGTAATTCACTATTATTTTGTGTGGCTCTATCTGTTCCTTTTAAGTCTAGTAGTATTTTTTAATGAAGTTGGGTGCACTGATATTTGGTGCATATATATTTATAATTGTTACATCTTTTTGAATGATTTTTCCCTTTACTAATATTTAAGCATCTTCTTTATCTCTTCAGACTAGATTTAACTTTCAGTCTGATACAACTTTAAGTGTGATATAAGGATGGCTATTCCTCCTTTTTTTTTTTTTTTTTGCCTTCCACTTGTTGGTATATCAAGTTAATCTTTTCCCTTTCAATCTGTTGGTGGCTTTACCAGTTAGATGTGTTTCTTGCAGACAAAAATTTGTTGAATATTGTTTTTTAATCCAGTCTACCAACTATGTCCCTTAGGTAGAGAGTTAAGACCATTTATATTTAGGGTTATTATTGAGTTTTACTGGTTCTTGTAATTTTGTTGGGTATTTTCTTGGTTGGTTCAGGTACTATTGTTCCTTTTTTTTCCCTTAAGGGTTTGCTTTTTTTGAGTTAAACATGACTGATCCTTTCCTAGTTCTCTTTAGTTTATCAGTTTCTTCTGTGAAGTTTATTCTTTCCTCTACTCTCCTGGTGGAGACTCTCTTTCTTCCATGTTTGTAGGATTCCTGTAAATATCTTCTACAATCATTGCTTGGTGGCCATATATTGCTTTAGTGTGTGTTTGTCTTGGAATATATTTATTTCTCCTTTAATTTTAAATGATAACTTTAATGGATATAATAATCTTGGTTGGAAATTATTTACTTTCTGGCCTTGAAATATATCATTCTATGTTTTCCAAGATTTTAGGGTTTGTGATGAGAAGTCTGATGTTATCCTTATGAGTCTTCCTTTGTAAGTGAGTTGGTGTTTTCTCTCAAAGTTTTTAATACTTTTCTTTGTTCTGTAAACTTATCATTTTAATTATAATGTGTCATTGGAAGATTATTTTCTGGACATGTCTATTTGATGTTCTAAATGGTGTTTGTAGCTGGATGTCCATTTCTTTCCCAAATCTTAGGAAATTTTCCACTATAATTTTACTGAATAAATTTTGTGCCTTTAGATTTTATATCAGCTCCTTCCTCCACCCCCTAAACTCTTAGGTTTGGTCTCTTAATTATGTCCTAAATTTCTTTAAAGTTGTGGTCCTGTTCTTTTAGTTTTCTTCTCTTTGTTGATATTTGAATATTGTATTTTGTCAAACTTGTCTTCCATCTCTTATATTCTGTCTTCTGCTTGATCTAGTCTACTGGTACTGCTTTCTTCTGTACTTTTTATTTGGTTTGTTGAGCTCTTCACTTCCAATATTTCTGAACTTTTTTAGTCTCAGTTTCCTTGTTGAATTTCTCATCCACTTTGCTGACTTTGTCTTCTACATTGGTAAATTTATGACTTTGGTCCTGTATTGATTTTCTTACTTCATTCATTTGCTTATTTATTTATGGCCTCTTTGAATTCATTATTTTTACAAGTAGACCTTTAAGTGTTTTGTGTGAACTATTTCAGTATCTTTTGATTCAATGGTTAACAAATTATGGTCTTTCATTTACGTGTTCTTATGTTTCTGATTTGTGATGTGTGCATCTGGAGGAATAGACATCTCTTCCCATTTTATTTGGGATCTTCTTAGCGAGCAACATTCTCCTGAGATTTCAATCCCCCATGCCACTCTCAGCAGAGAAGACAACCACACTAGCAGGTACAATACCCAACCAAATCAGATCTAGAAATGCAGTTAAAATCTTTTAAAGCCAACTACTGCTCCACCTATACCCACAGAATAATGAATAGCAACAGTCATATAGAGTAATCTAGAAGTTACAAAATATTTGGAGTAAAGGCATAAATCATACTTGCCTGAAGTAAGAAGAAGGAGCAGAGAAAGGGGAGAAAGAAGGATGCCGCCAGAGTTAAGCAAAAGAAAAGAAAACAGATATAAAAAGGAAATGAATGTTATGAAGAGGGAGGGAAAGGAGCATAAGATTAAAAATGCTTTCATGATGATAAAAAATAAAATATATTAACAGAATTAGGAAAATATTTAGCTTAGTGGGTAGAATGTTGCTCCATACTCTCTGAGGGTTTGAGTTTGATCCCCAGCACCACAAAAATGGGAGAAGGATGTAGTAATCAACTCCAGAAGCATCCAGAAACAGCCAGCCACTGAAAACCTTATGAGGGTAGCTATTAGTTGGATCCAAATTGGTGGTACCTAACAACAACAACAACAACAACAACAACAAAAACAACAGCAATAAGAATGAGTAAGCCTAACAGATTTAAAGTATAGACATAGAAAAAGAGAGATGTTGTTATTGCTGGGTGCTATCGAGTTGTGTTCAACTCATAGCAACCCTGATAGTGTTTTCAATGGCTGACTATTTTGGCATTACCTTGGGAGTGGGTGGCCACGTCCTTTTCCCATGTTTGCAGTGCTGGGAGTCAAACTCAGGACCTCAGAGACTGCAGAGGAGTGCTCTGGCAGCTGAGCTAAATCCAAGCCCCCAAAGAGAGATACACAACAGAAAAAGATACAAAATACTAAAAAATAACAACAACAAAAAAGGATAAAATTCTATCAGAAAAATAGTAATGAGGAAATGAAAATTAGCAGTGAAAAAGTGGAAGCCTAGAGAAAAAAAAAGAAAAGAAAGAAAAAAAAAATCAAGAAAACATAGACTTGCTCCCCTGTATCCCTAGTGTTTCTGTGAACCCTAGGCCAGGGACAGCCTGTGCAATCCAATGAAATTCCATCTCCAAGTAAAAATAAGGAAAGGCTGAGTTTACTGTATAGTGATATAGAGTTTGTTGTTGTTGTTAGGTGCCCTCAAGTTGAGTCCAACACATAGCCACCCTATGTACAACAGATCGAAACACTTCTCCATTCTGTGCCAGGCACATGATCTTATTTATATTTAAGCTCATTGTTGTAGACATTGTGTCAATCCATCTGGTGGAGGGTTTTGCTTTTTTTCCTTGACTTGACACTCTCCCAAACATGATGTCTTTCTCCAGGGACTTGTCTTTCCTGACTACATGTCTGAAGTATGTAAGACTTAGTCTGGCCATTATTGCTTCCAAGGAGCATTCTGGTTGCACTTCTTCTAGGACAGATTTGTTTGTTCTTTTGGCAGTCCATGGAATATTCAATACATCTCTCCAGCACCATAATTCAAAAGCATCAATTCTTTTCCTGTCTCCCTTGTTCAATTTCCAGGTATCATAACCACATGATGTGACTGAAAATACTCTGGCATGAGTCAGACACACCTTCATCTTCAATGTGACAACTTTACTTTTCAATTCTCTAAAGAGATCTTTTGCCACAGCTTTTCCTAGAGCAATGTGTGTTTTGATTTCTCGACTGCTGCTTCCACGGGTGTTGATTATAGAGCCAAGGAAAGCAAAACCATGGACAAACTCAGTCTTTTCTCCATTTTGAAGTTGTATACTGACCCAGTTGTAAGGATTTTTGTTTTATTGATGTTTAGTTGCAACCATATTGAAGGCTATGATCTTTGATCTTCATCAGTAACTGTTTTAAATCCTCTTCACTTTCAGCAAGAATTGTGTCATCTGCATAACATAGGTTGTTAATGAGTCTTCCTCCAATCCTGATGCAACGTTCTTCCTCATAAAGTCCAGCTTCTCAGATTATTTGCTCAGCATATAAATTGAAGAGATAGGGTGAAAGTATATAGCCCTGATGCACACCTTTCTCAACTTTAAACCAGGCATGTTTCCTTCTTCTATTCAAACAACTGTCTCCTGGTTCATGTACAGATTCCTCATGAGTACAATTAGGTGCTCTGTTGTTGTTGTTAGGTGCTGTCGAGTCGGTATCCAACTCATAGCGACCCTCATAGGGTTTTCAATGGCTGAGTGCTTCGGGATTGCCTTGGGAGTGATATTCTCTACTTTTGGCTAATATCCACCTGACGTGAGCAATGATGTCCCTGGTTCCCCACCCTCTTCTGAATCTAGCTTGATTTTCTGGTAATTCCCTGTCTATATACTGTTGCAATTGCTTTTGAATGATCTTTAGTAAAATTTTGCTTGTGTGTGATATTAATGATATTGTTCAGTAGTTTCCACATTCAGTTGGATCCCCTTTTTTGGGAATAGGCACAAATATGGATCTCTTCCAGTCAGTTGGCCAGGTAGCTGTTTTTCAAATCTGTTGGCATAAACATGTTAACACCTCCAGTGCTGCATTGAACATGGAGATGCAGGTGTCTCTGTCATATGATGACTCATCTCCCTTTGGGTATATTCCCAATAGTGTTATAGCTGGGTCATATGGTAGATCAAATTTTAGTTTTCTATAGTACCTCCATATTGATTTCCACAGTAGTTGGACCAGCTACACCAGCAGTGTGAGATGGTTCCCTTTCCTCCACAACCTTGGCAGCATTTATTGTTATGTGTTTTATAGATGTTGGCCATTCTTACTGGAGTAAGGTGGAATCTCAGTGTTGTTTTGATTTGCATTTCCCTAATGGCTATGGTTATAGAGCGTTTTTTCATGTTTCATGGCTTTATGAGCCTCTTCATTTGAGAACTCTCTGTTCATTTCTTTTCCCCATTTGTGTATTGGGTTATTTGTTTTCTTGGGTATTGTTTTCTTGTTCTTTATAAATTCTGGAATTTTTTAAATAAGTTTATAAGTTCTTTATAAATTCTGGAAAGTAGTCCTCTATCTGATGTATAGGATGTGAAGATATTTTCCCGTTCAGTAGGGATTTCCTTGACTCTGTTGATTGTTTCCTTTTCTGTACAGAAGCTTTTTAATTTCATGTAATTCTATTTATCTATTCTTGTTTTATTTCTTGAGCAATTAGAGTTCTATTAAGGAAATGTTTTCCGATGCGTATATGTTGGAGCATATTGCCTATCATTTCTTATATTAATTTTAATGTCTTTTGTCCATTTTGAGTTAACTCTCATGCACATTGAGAGAATGTGGATCAATTTTCATTTTTCTGCAAGCAGATATCCATGTTTCCCGGCACCATTTATTGAAAAGGCTATCACTTTTCCAATTTTCTTGCTTTGCTTCTTTGTTGAAAATCAGGTGGCTATAGGTGTATTGATGTATTTCTGGATCTTATATTCTCTTCCACTGGTCTTCAGGTCTATTTTTGTGCCAGTACCAAGCTGTTTTTGCTACCACTACCCTGTAGTATAGATTACAGTCAGGGATTGTGATTCTGCCTGCACTAGTTTGGGAGCTTATGAGTGTTTTGGCTATACGTGGTCTTTTATGATTCCATATGAATTTTTGGATTTTTTGTATTTCTGTAAAGTCTGTCATTAGAATTTTAATGGGGATTGCATTAAATCTATAGATTTTTGGTAGGATAGCCATTTTTACTATATTGATTCTCCTGATCAAGGAGCAGGGAAGGTCCTTCCATTTTGTTTTTGGATCTTCTGTGATTTCTTTCTTTCATTTTTAAAAAATTTCCTTGTAGAGGTCTGTAGGGTCTTTAGTTAGATTGATTCCAAAGTATTTAATTTCCTGGTAGGCTATTTTAAAAGGTATTATATCTGTAATTTCCTTCTCTTCCTGCTTACAGTTGATGTAAATGAAAGCTATTGATTTTTGTGTTTTAATTTTATATCCTGCCACTTTGCTAAAGAAGTTGATTAGATCTAAAAGTTTTCTGGATGAGGTTTTTGGGTCCTTTATGTAAAGTATCATGTCATCCACAAATAAGGTAGTTTGCCCTCTTTATTGCCAATCTGTATCCTTTGATTTCTTTCTCTAGTCTGATTGCCCTCATGAGGACTTCAATCACAATGTTACATAGAATAGGAGAGAGTGGACATCCTTGTCTTGTTCCAGATCTTAGAGGAAACAGTTTCAATATTTCTCCATTTACTATAATGTTGGCCATAGGTCTGTCATAAATGGCTTTTATGACGTTAAGGTATTTGCCTGTTATGCCTATCAGATGTTTTATCATGAAAAAGTGTTGCACTTTGTCAAAGGCCTTTTCAGCATCAATAGATCATGTGATTTTTGCTTGCAAGTCTCTTGATATGTTGAATTACATTAATTGATTTCCATGTGTTGAACTAGCCTTGCATCTGTGGAATAAATCCCACTTGGTTATGGTGAACAATCTTTTTAATATGTTCCTGGACTCAGTTTGCCAGTATTTTGTTAAGGATTTTTGCATCGATGTTCATAAGGGAAATGGGTATATAATTCTTTATCTTAGATAGATCTTTTCCTGGTTTAAGTATCAGGGTGATGGTAGCTTTGTACAATGTGTTTGTGAGTGTTCCCTTCTTTTCTATGTTTTGAAATAATTTGAGGAAGACAAGTGTTATATCTCCTTTGAAATTTTGGTAAAATTCTGCTGTGAACCCATCAGGTCCTGGACTCTTCTTTGTTGGGAACCTTTTTATTACCTTTTCTATTTCAGAATATGTAATAGGCTTCTTTCCATGGGCTTATCCTGTGGGACTGCCAGTCTAAAGGCCAGGGGTGTCTGGCTTACCTCTTTGGATGAGGTCTCTGGTTCCCTTCCCCACAAGAAGCCTCTGCTGGAGCTGTGTCCTGCTCACTTCTTCTCACTGCTTAGCTCCATTTTGCATACTGGGGCCATCTCACAATCTCCTCCATGATTTCTATAGATTTCTAGACCTATTCTCTTTGAAAAAGAGTCCCTTCCTGCCTATTCTAAATCCTTTGTTTTACTACATCACACAGAGTCTGCCTTTAATCCACCATCTTAAACTGGAAGTCTAGCTTAGCATCTTTTTAAACTTCCTTCTTTATAGCAACTTGTAATTTCTATTCATGTGGCTGACACTTCCTCCCATTTCAGAAAATTCTCTCCATCTTGAAACACACATGAGACAAATATGAGGGCAAAGAAGGAAACATTGAGTGTAAGAGGACATTTTAAGTAGGAAAGAATTCTCTTCCTTATTTCCTTCTTTCTCCTCTTTCCATTTAATTGATATATTTTGGAAAGTCAAAACTAAGGTGGTACCCAACAGAAAAAAGAAAACAGAAAAGTTTGCTTATGTTATCTTTTGGTCTAGGCCTTACAAAAAATGGAGCAAGAGGTGGTATACTCAAGGTCTGGAGTAAGACAAACCTAGATTTTCAGGTAGGATGTTTTGTGGGCATTTAGATATGAAACCCCAATTAACATTTTCACAGATGGAAGCCTATAGAATACTTGCAGAGCTATACATGCTAGACATTTCATACTGTGGCTTTGAAAAAAATTACATAAACCCACAGAATTGGTGCTTCACGAATATATAACACCTAAAGTTCACAGAGCCTTGAAGCATTAATCACCTTTCCTTTGTTGTAATAAAATACCTGATAATTTATAAGGCAGAAAGCCTTATTTTGCTTATAGTTTCTGAGCCTCCAATCCATAGTCTTTTGGCACCACTGTCTTGTGGCTTGTATCAAGGTAGTATATCACAGAGGGAGCATGCAGCAGAGGAAACTACTCACCTCATAGTAGCCGGGAAGCAAAGAGAGAAACAGAAAGTGGCCAGAGTGCCAATATCCCCTTCAAAGATGTTCTCCCAATGATCTAACTCCTCCCCGTTGGTTGCACCTCTTAAAGGTTCCATTACCTTCCAACAGCACCACAGGCTGTTAACCAAGCCTTCCATATCTTGTCTTTTGGGGGATATTTAAGACACAAATTATAATATGCAAAATTGGTTTTCTGACTTACGCTGTCATCCTTTACCTCAAGTTATTGTGGTTGTAGATAATGTTCTATTAATATTTAATTTAAATTATAGTTAAAAAATAAGCAACTTATAATGCTCATGTTTCAGGATTGCTATAGGAATGGATTGCCACATCCTTCTCCCATTTTTGCAGTGCTGGGGAAGGAACCCAGGTCCAAACAAAAATGCTCATGTAGAGTAAGGAAAGAATATATGTTATAGGTACATTTTAGTCACTCATATGTCTCTTTTTATTGAAAAGATTTCCCATCTCTAATTTGGATTCAATATGCAATTTTATTCAGGAAATAAATAAAAGGAATAGAAATTATACCTCAGATTTGGGACAATATAACTATAAAGAAGAGAGCAAAGCTAGCATTAGTATCTTTAAAAAAGCCAAAATTGTGATTACTCTTTTAATATAATTTCAAATTCTGAGTCAAGCAATTAATTTTAGATATTTCCCCTTAGGGTATGTGAATATATACTTTGAAACAGGTGGTATTTGTAATTTGCATTAATTTATACCATTTTATGGGCTGGGATTTAGCTCATTTGGTAGAGCACTGCTCTGCAGTCTCTAAGGTCCTGGATTCAATTCCTAGCACCGCAAAAATGGGAGAAGGACGTGGCAATCCACTCCTGAGGCAATCCCGAAACAATCAGCCATTGAATACCTTATGAGGATTGCTGTGAGTAGGACACGACTCGAGGGCACCTACCAACAACAAATAGCATTTTATACCACAATATGCATTTTTCCTTAATATATGTGGGGCATATATTAGTTGGATACCATTTATACATCACACACACACACACACACACACACACACATTGGTGGGGTTCAACTCAGTTGGTAAAATGCTGCTGTGCACTTTCAGAGGCGCTGGGTTTGATCCCCAGCATGGTCAAAATGGGAGGAGGACCTGGCAGCCCATTCTAGAAATAATTCTGAAAAGAATCAGCCATCGAAAACCTTACAAATAGCAGAGAAGCACTGGTGTTGGGCATGGCACAGTGTTGGTAGTGCTTCATTGTATTGTACATAGTCGCTTTGAGTTGGACCCAACTTGATGGCACTTAACAACAACAACAAACAGTTGAGTTATTAAAAAAAAATGTATTTATTTTTGCATGTTCAAACTTCAATCATCTTCAAAGTAATCTCTGTCTGATGCAATATACCTATTCACATTTTTTCCACCGTTCAATTGATCTTTGAATTCATCAATTTTTATTTCGTTACTACTTCCGCCATTTTTTGTTTCACTTCCTCTACCACCTCTACCTCTTCTAAAACATTTTCCTTGGGAGACCTTTTGCATGGGGAGACAAAAATGTCGCAGAGGGTGAGATTGAGTGAATAGGGAAGGTGGGGGCCAAGGGTCATGCTGTTTTTGGTCAAAAACTGCTGAATACTCAGGGGAATGTGGGTAGGCGCATTATCATGGTGGAAGAACCAGTAACCTGTTTGGCACAATTCAAGACATTTCTTCCACAATTCATGAAGCAGTCTCCCCAAAACTTCTAGATAGTAAAAACTTAGTTTGGCCATTTGACTTGGAGGAACAAAACCAAGTACACAATCCCTCTCACCTCAAAGAAACAGGTGATCATTATTTTCATGTTTACTTCTGTTTTTTTTGGGGGGGGGGAGGAGGCATCACTGTGTGTGTGTGTCTGTGTGTGTGTGTGGAGAGAAGGTATCTTTGACATAATACAATAGTCTGAAATTTTCTGTATTTTTTCATGTATATGTTCTTTCTGATATATTTTCTGAAAATCAGTAAAATTTTTTTGTATTTGAATGTGATGAAATAGAATTCTATTATACTATATCCACATAAATATAATAATTAATAATTACTAAATTAATCTGATCAATAAGTAGACAAAGCTTGGTTTGCAAGCTCAAATTTCTGTACTGTCCTTTGAATCATGTGTTTTTCTTACATATTCGTTAGTGTTGCCAGATAATTTCTAAATCTCTCCTTGAGGCTGAGAATCTTATAATTCTTAGCATTCCTTGTTGTTGTTGTTAGGTGCCATCAAGTCATGCCCAACTCATAGCGACCCTCATAGGGTTTTTAATAGCAGATTCTTTCGGGATTGCCTTGGGAGTGGGTTGCCACATCCTTCTCCCATTTTCATCGTGCTGGGAATTGAACTCGAGACCTCAGAGACTGCAGAGCGGTGCTCTACCAACTGAGCTAAATCCCAGTCCTAGCTTTGCTAGTATTGCTAGTATAGCTTATAAATAGTAAGTAGTTGTAAAAATATTTCTTTTAAGTTAGTTGAAATTAGTTTTATCTTAAAATTCTCAGCATTTTTTTCTAATTTTAAAAATTAAATTTCTCTGTAATATTATTTTATACTTGTTTTCTTCAAGGGTAACTTTTACTTTTAAGAAACCAAATATTTTCTTTGAAAACCATGATATGAAAATTGCATCTGCCAGCTGCTGTGGCACATGCCTGTAATCTCAGTGGCTCAGGAGTCTGAGGGAGGAGGATATGGAGTTCAAGACCAGAGGTACTCTGTGCAACTTATTGAGACCATTTCTCAATATAAAAAAAAGGGGGGATATGGATGCAGCTCAATAGTAGAACACTTGTCTAGCATGTACAAGGCCCTGGATTCAATTTCCAATGCTGAAAAGAAATTGCATCTGCTCTCATAAATTTTTGCTGATAAAAATAAATGACTGAATAAATATACAATAAAAGGAGAAATTCTGTGTAGAATTCCAATTGGTGAAATAGAGGCTCCACCTTCAGAGAGAAGGAACATGATTTGCCACTTCTTAAACATGAGCTTTAGGGAGTAGGACCTGGCGAGCCACTCCCGAAACAACTAGCCATTGAAAACCCTATGGATAGCAGAGAAACACTGTCAGATATAGTGCCTGAAAATGAGGCCCCCAGGTTGGAAGGCACAAAAAAGACTACTGGGGAAGAGTTGCCTCCTCCAAGTAGAGTCTACCATGGTGAAGGAAATGGAGTAAAACCCCAGGGTGCTCAACTTGATGATGTAGCATGACTCAAAATGAGGAGAAACAACTGTAAACATCCATTAATAATTGGAACATGGAATGTACGTAGTATGAAGCTAGGCAAATTAGAAATTGTTAAAAGAGAAATGGATCACATAAGCATTGACATTCTAGGCATCAGTGAGCTAAAATGGACTGGCATAGGCCATTTTGAGTCAGACAGTCATATGGTCTACTATGCTGGGAATGATAAACTAAAGAGAAATGGGGTTGCATTCATCATCAAAAAAGACATTTCAAGATCTGTCCT
>VMDO01017522.1:13195-25661 GCA_007922755.1 Pedetes capensis | reverse complement strand
AAGCTGGAGATCGCATAATAGAATTTTGTCAGACCAATGAATTTTCATTGCAAATACATTTTTTCAACATCATAAACGGAGACTATACACATGGACTTCACCAGACGGAACATACAGAAATCAAATTGACTACATGTGTGCAAAAGAGGATTTAAAATATTTACTGATGAAGATCAAAGATCATAGCCTTCAATATGGGTTACGACTAAACATCAACAAAACAAAAATCCTTACGACTGGGTCAGCACACAACTTCACATTAAATGGAGAAAAGATTGAGGTTGTCCAAGATTTTGCTTTGCTTGGCTCTATAATCAACACCCGTGGAAGCAGCAGCCAAGAAATCAAAAGACACATTGCTCTAAGAAAAGCTGTGGCAAAAGATCTCTTTAGAGTATTGAAAAGCAAAGATGTCACATTGAAGACGAAGGTGCCTCTGACTCATGCCATGGTATTTTCAGTGGCATCATATCGTTGTGAAAGCTGGACATTGAACAAGAGAGACAGAAAAAGAATTGATGCTTTTGAATTGTGGTGCTGGAGATGTCTATTGAATATACCATGGACTGCCAAAAGAACCAACAAACCTGTCCTAGAAGAAGTACAACCAGAGTGCTCCTTGGAAGCAAGAATGGCCAAACTGCGTCTTACATATTTCGGACATGTAGTCAGGAGAGATCAATCCCTGGAGAAGGACATCATGTTTGGGAGAGTGGCACGTCAATGCAAAAGAGGAGAACCCTCCACCAGATGGATTGACACAGTGTCTGCAACAATGGGCTTAAACATAAATAAAATCGTTTGCCTGGCACAGAATCGGCAAGTGTTTCGATCTGCTGTACATAGGGTCACTATGAGTCAGACTCAACTTGACAGCACCTAGCAACAGCAACATATTCTGTATTATAACTGAGATACCCAGGCTAACCAAACACCATACCTTCTCTAAAATTTGACCTCAGGGTCACTTTGATTCTTGGAAAAAACTGCAGAGCTACATTCCAAGAGATACAGGCATAAATCAAAGGCTGTAAATGCAGGCAGTAATCACTGAGAACTCTCAGACCTCAAGATAACACAAATGGCATACTTTAGCAACTCAAATCTTCACCTTTTTTGACTTTCAATAGCAGACCCCTCTGCCTCTGAATAGCATACTTTAGCAACCCAAATCCTCACCTTATCTGACTTTCTCCACCCCCTCCTTCCTTGCTTGTAATCCACAATAAAAACCTTTACCCTACAAGAGTGGATGTCCTGACATTGAACCCCTGCACTGGTGAGGTACAGTACCCTTAAACTAGAGCTTTAATAAAGGCTCTTTGTTACTGCATGTGACTTCAGACTCCCTGGTGGTCTTTGGGGAACTCAAACTTTGGGCATAACAATAACTTCTGTGTCAGGTATAAATTCTTTTATACCCCAAATACAAGGACTGAGGTGTTGTTGCTAGATTTCTGGACTAATGCTTTCGACCTCCCTACCTCCATTCCCCCATCTCCCCAATAATAGCACCATCTCCTGAACACTAAGCTGCCTTGAATTTATCCCACCAGAGTAATTAGTCCATCAACTTTAAATTCAGCCTTCCTCAAATTCTCAGGGCATGGACAAAATGTAGACAAGTTCTTTGCTACAATGTAACATGAATGTTCAATTCCCAATGTATTCTGCATTCCAAGCTACAACCTCATGAGCACCATTTTTTTCAGTCATCATTCCTGTCAGCATTCTAGTCTTCTTAGTTCACACCAGCATCGCCCATTACACTCTGCTTACAGCATTCTAGGCTTCACTAGCCTGCATCTCCAACATTTTCCAAATTCATTCCACAAACTAGTTCCAAAGATTTCTGAACCATATCTTCATGTTGTCACAACAATGATCCCACTTGTCAGTACCAATTATCTCTGTTAGTTTTTCATTGTGAAGAAAAAAATCTGACATAAACAACTCAGAGGAGTTATTGGTTTTGCCTCACAATTTCAGAGGTTTCAGTCTATACCCATTGGCTCTAAGCTTCTGGACCTGGGGAAAGGCAGAACATAATGGTGGCAGGAGCATATGGAATAGGCTACTTGCCTCATGGTGGACAGAAAGCAAAGAGAGAGACTGCCCAAAATAGCAAGATTTCTCCTTTTCCCCACTTTATTCTATCTGGGGAGGCTGGGGTGTAGCTCAGTTGGTAGAGTCCCACTGTGGAATCTCTGAGGCCCAGAGTTCAATCCCCAGGAAAAACAAGAGGACATGGCAATCCACTGCTGAAGCAATCCTGAAACAACCAGCCACTGAAAACCCTATGAGAGTTGCTATGAGTCAAACCTGACTCCAGGGCACCTAATGGCAACAATTCTATCTCGGGGCCCTCCACCTAGGATGCTGCTGCTCACATTCAGGGCAGTCCTTTCTTGCTTAGTTAATCTTCTGTGGAAACACTGTCACAGACATGACCAGAGATGTGCTTTACTAAACTAGGGACTTCTCAAACCAATGAACTTGACAATCAATATTAACCATCACAAAGTGTGACTCCTGTGAGAACTAGAAAGTATTAATTTCTAAATCTAATAACAGAATAATTGCACATTAAACTTTATGAGTTATAAATACTTTGAGTAGAGTACAATTTTATTGAAATAAATATTTAGAAATAAATTCTCAACCCTCAGCACCAAGAAACTACTGTATATAAATTTTAACCTAAGAATGTGTAGCTTAAAAATCATATTTAGAGTTATATTATGAAGAAGAGGGCTGGCGTGCTCAAATCATCCACATCTTCCTTTAGGCTCCTATAATATTTTGTTACATTATTGGGAAATACTATAATATTTTCTAGTCAGAGTGTTAGGAATGTTTTACATAAGAATAGTAAAAGTAAATAAGAAATTACTATAAGAATATGAAAATGTGAAAGTTTCTGCAAATAGTTTTAATACTTGTAACACTTAAAAGCAAAAGTGTTTTTATAAAATTTATACAAGAGGGACAGAAGAATTGATGCTTTTGAATTGTGGTGCTGGAGACGTCTATTGAATATACCACAGACTGCCAAAAGAACCACAGATCTGTCCTAGAAGAAGTGCAACGTGAGTGTTCCTTGGAAGCAAAGATGGGTAGACTGCGTCTCACTTCTTTTGGTCATGTAGTCAGGAGGCACCAATCCCCAGAGAAGGACATGATGTTTGGGAGAATGCCAGGTCAACGAAAAAAAAGGGAAAACCCTCCACTAGATGGATTGACACAATATCTGCAACAATGGGCTTAAATATAAATAAGATTGTGTGCATGGCACAGAATTTGGAACTGTTTATTCTGCTGTACATAGGGTCACGATGAGTTGAACCCAACTCTATGGCACCTAACAACATACTTCAAAAAACTATATATACATGTTTGAATGCTGTCTCAAGAAAGACAACTTTCTCACATTTTGCCTTTTACATTTTAATAGGAGGTACATGAATTCTGGGCTGGGATTTAGCTCAGTTGGTAGAGCGCTGTGCTGCAGTCTCTGAGGTTCCGAGTTCAATTCCCAGCACCACAAAAATGGGAGAAGGGCCTGGAAATCCATTCCCAAGGCAATCCCAAAACAGTGAGCCATTAAAAACCCTATGAGGGTTGCTATGAGTTGGATACCAACTCGACAGCACCTAACAACAACAACAACAAAAACATGAATTCTATACTGTATGTTATTCAAATGGGAGAAGGACCTGGCAGCCCACTCCCTAAACAATTAGGCATTGAAAACCCTATGAATAGCAGAGAAGCACTGACATAGTGCCAGGCATGGCACAGTGTTTGGTAGTGTTTCATTCTGTTGTACACAGAGTCGCTATGAATCAGACTCTACTAGTCGGCAACAAACAACAACATATTATTCAAAAGACTGGTAAATGTATACCTTCTCATGAAGCAAAATATAGCAAAGAGGAAAAATTAGTGATTGATGTGTAAATCAATACACTAATGGAACTGTTAACTAACAAAAGAAAAGAAAACAAAGATAAACCTTGAATCACATGCTCAAGAGGATAAAATGTCCCCCAGCTTACAAATAGCATTTCTATGCTTTTCTCTGTCATTATCTAGTACATTTTATCTTTTTGTCATAAAAGATCTTAGCAAATGGTTTCTATCATCTGCTCAGTATTACATTTCTGTGTTTTAGAGTTATTCTTCCTTGGTGGTAGAAGAAAAGCAATTGTTAATCTGTAATATGAAAATAAGGTAGAATAGAGAAAATCTGTTAGGTTGAATACTAATATTCATTAGTAACTGCAAAATAATCTTTATGTTGCAAATATAGAGAGTTTTGTGACATGTGTACTTAACTTTTTGCCCTTTCCTACTATTTTTATTATTCCCACTATGAATATTAATTAGAACATAAGATGAGACATTCACTTTTTAAAAGCAAAAGAATCTAAACCCAGTGGTATCTAAAACAAAAACCCAATAGATATATACAATCTACCTTCTAATAATATTATATATGATTGGGAGCAAATGGGAATACTACAGGTCTAACTATATCCAGCTCCCTATAATATTTCTCAGATTGAAAAAAATGTACATGTAAATAGAAAGATGATTTGTTCCTACTGAAAGTAAGCATGGTGAGAATAGTGACAAACTATTTAAGTTGGTGTATTTCTCTTCTCTGGATGTATTTATCAGTTGAAGGAAGGCAGTACACAATTGTCACAACTTGTAGACTACATATGGTTATACAAAAATCATTCTAAATTTGGGTTAGCATTATTAAATCACATTTCAAGCAATCTAGATGATTACCTTTATAGAAAAGGAGGAATTCTTATAGTGTTTAATAAAAATGTGGTGGTTTTAGATGTTTGTTGTAATATTTAGAAATCCTGATAGATGTTACACAAACCTGTATGTAATAAGTATATCACAGAGGGATGGGGGAATCTAGCATTTTCTAACACAATGATTATTCCTCCATGTAACAAAGAGTTTTAAACTGGCCCTATTTCATGACACATTAAGGGATATTATGTCCATTTTTCTAAACTAAACACACTGAGGAATCATTACAAAGGCTTTTCCACAGAACAATTGCACAGTGCATTAGTTTCCTACTGGTAACAAATTATCACAAACTTACTGGCTCAAAACAAGACAAATTTATCCCCTTGTTCTGAAAGTCTGACTTCTGGAAGCAAGAAGTTCAAAACGAGACTGATGGGGCTTAAGTGAAGTTGTCAACTGGGATTGTTTCTTCTGGAGGCTCCAAAAGACAATCCATTTCTTGCCTCCTCCAATTTCTAGAAGCCTTAGCTATCACCCACATTTTTCCAATCTCTTGCTTCTGTAGTCACACCTTATACTACTAATTCTGATCTCCCCCATAAAAATCCTTGCGATTAGAATATGTCCAACTAGATAATTAAGAATGTTCTCCCCATTTCAAGGGCTGGGATTTAGCTCAGTGGGTAGAGCACTGTGCTGCAGTCTATGAGGTCCAGAGTTCAATTCCCAGCACCACAAAAATGGGAGAAGGGCCTGGCAATCCACTCCCAAGGCAATCCTGAAACAGCCATTGAAAACCCTATGAGGGTCGCTATGAGTCAGATACCGACTCGATGGCACACAACAACAACAACCACCCCATTTCAAGATCCTTAAGTCCTTTTGTATTTAAAAATTATTTAAAATAACAAATTTTATCATCTTAGCCATTTTAAGTGTACATTTCAGTAGAGTTAAGTATAGTCACATTATTGCAAAATAGATCTCCAAAATGTTTTCACCTTCAAATCTGAAACTCTGTCCCATGGAACAACTCCTTTCTCTCAATCCTCTGCTAACCCCTGGTAACCACCATTCTACTTAGTGCTTCTAAGAATTTTACTATTTTAAATTCCTTATATAAGTGCAATCATATAGTATTTGTCTTTCTGTCCTGGGCTTAGTAGAATGTCCTCAAGCTTCATCCATGCTGTAACATATGACAGGACTTCCTTTCTTTCTAATGTTGAATAGTATTCCATTTCATATACATATATACATATACACATTTATACATATATACATACACATTCCATTTCATATACATATATACATATATACATTTATTCATCAATGGATGCTTTGGTTGATTCTGGCTTAGCTATTGACAATGCTCCTGCTATTATCATGGGTGTGGAAACATCTCTGAGACTCTGATTTTCATTTTTCTGGATATAGACTCAGAAGTGGGATTTTTGGATTCTATGATAGTTTTTTTTTTAGGAAACTTCATATTGTACACGAACTGTACCACCTTACAATCTCACCATTAGTACATAAAGTACTAATTTCTCAGTATACTCACTAGCACTTGTTATTTTCTGTTTTTCTTTATTCTTTGCTTTTTCTCTTTTCCTTTTTTTCCTGGTGATAACTATCCTAATGTATATTAAGTAATATCTCATTATGATTTTGATTTGCATGTCTCTAATGATTAGTAATGTAGAGGACATTTTCGCATGATTGCCCTTTGTATATCATCTTTGGAGAAATTTCTATTCAAATCTTTCCTGCTTTTTAATTAGGTTTTGTGATTTTTTATTGGGATGTAGAAGTCATTTGTATAGTCTGAATATTAACTTCTGGAAAGTCCCTTTTGCCATACATGGTGCAGTTCACAAGTTCTAAGGATTAGGATGTGGACTTCTTTGGGGACCGTTATTCAAGCCACAACAAATGCACTCTCAAGAGCTTCTTCCATCATCATTACATTGGCCATTTTTGTAGACGGAGTTTAGGAAAAAATCTGTCTGACTTCTACCTATTTTGTCTAGTAACCCAGTTTTATTTTAAATTTTAGTATTGCCCTGATTTTCTACTTTGTTTAATTTGCTTGGGTATCAGAATCTAATTGTATTATTTATCATAGTTATTGTTTATTATTACAAAGAGGATATTTACTTAGATACAATTATGTTTCATTTTAGAAACTGAATGTAAGATGTTCCTACTTTCTGTAGAGAAATTAACTAGCTTATGTAATGTCACTGGAGTCTATTTTAGAAGGCATAGGAAAAGATCTTTAGGTTTTCTATTCCAGGCCACCTCCCGTCCTTTCTTTCTTCTTTCTTTCTTCCCTCTTTCCTTTCCTTCCTTCCTTCCTTTCTTTCTTTCTTTCTTTTTCTTTCTTTCTTTTTCTTTTTCCCTCAGCTTTATAAGTTATAGTTGACAAATAAAAATTGCATATATTTATAGTATTTGTTGTTGTTGTTAGGTGCCATTGAGTTGAGTCTGAATCCTAGCAACCCTGTATACCACAGAATGAAACACTACCTGACACTGTGCCATGCCTGGCACTATATCAGTGCTTCTCTGCTCTGCATAGGGTTTTCAATGGCTAATTGTTTTAGGGGTATTTTCAGGAATGGGTTGCCAGGTTCTTCTCCCATTTTTGCCATCCTGGGGATTGAACCCATGGCCTCAGACAGCACAGAGCAGCATTCTACCAACTGAGCTAAACCACAGCCCAGTTATGATGTAGGAAGTAAAATTTATCTATCTGTCTGTCTATCTCTATCTACCTATCTATCTATCAATATCTCCATATCATCTTCATAATTTTAATAGGTCCATGTTATTTTCTTTCAAGTTTTTCTTTCCAAATATGTTGCCCTTGTCCTAATACGGTTTTGAAATATAGATCATATTTTCTATTTGGTATTTTAGAAAGCATTGAAATAGTTTGATATCATTCAGGTAAATATAACAAATTGGACAGTGCTCATTCTATTTATTCTATAATTATCCACTTACAGCCACATAATCAAACACAAACTTAATTTTATGACCCTTATCTAAATAAAAAAATTCAATTGGGATCTTTTTTTCACTCTGAATCTCATTCCTCTACCCAAAATGTATTAGTTTGTGCAGAGGTTCAAAATTTCCAGATTATTATTTTTTTTACCTTTTATGTTCTGCCTTGGTTTTAATAATAATTAGAAATAATTTATTATAATATCATAAGCACTAATGTATCTCACACTCCACATATATAACTTTCATTACACTATCTCTAAAACAGGTGGTTCTTTTCTTTCATAGTCATAAGACCAGTTTTCAGCAATTTTGCAAATCAAATTTCTTTTTTCCCTCCTCCATTTACTTGCTACACACCTCAATGTCATTTTTCTATTAGAGTTCTAGATAAATGTCCTTGGTAACCTTTTCAGAAAAGACACTTATTTAGTAAGTATTTTAAAAAGTGTGTAAGTCAGAGCATGTTTTTCAGTAGACTTCACCTGTGAATGGTGTTTTGATAGTGTCTTTTGTTCTCAATTTTTCCCCACTTCCTCCTTTTTGTCAGATTGAGGCAATTCCCATAGAAGTGGAGGCCTCTTTTGAGCTGCCTTTCGATGAGTAATAAAGACAGACACAGAGAAAACAAGAGCAAGGATGAGCAATAGGATTGCATTCCAGGGAGAAATGACCCAGATATTTTAAAAGACCATTGATTAAACCATCTACGAATGAAAGGCCCAGTGCTTCAAGGTCAATGCTTTGTGGTGGCAGACACATTGTCATGGGAAGAACTGTGTGAACTCTGCTTCTGTTGATTTTGCCTTTTACTGGAGGAGAAGCAAGATAGGGAGTATGCTTCAGAGGTTAGCTCAGTCACTGAAGCCACCAAAAATAACCTTGGAAACTCACACATGCATTATTATTTCTTTTTTTCCCAAAGAAAGTCTAAAGGAATTTCTGAGTAAAATTATAGTAAGAGACCATGGCACTGTTGCATCTGCCATGAAACAGATTAGAGAAAAAATAGAGCACAGGGTTCTCATCAGGGAATTGAACTATTTCCCTACACCTCAGATGACAAATCTTAAATGTGTGACTTCAATATAGTTCTAGCAGTCTGTGGATTCCCTCAATACAAATGGTATTATAATGCTTACATAAGACTTTCTTGTCCATGACTTCTCAGAGCTATAGGATTTCAAGTTGAAGAGATCTTCAATTTATCTGGTCTTAAACTTTCTACAATAATGTGAATGTGTCAGGTCAAAGCATTTATTAGACCAATTCCCTTTCACATGTCTATTTCCCATATCTTCTATTCTGTCTCTACTCAGTAGTAACTGAAGAACACTCGGGGGTAAGTACACAAATTCAAAGATTATTCTAATCTTGGTTAGACTCAGTTTAGGAGAAAAAGCTATGAGTGGAAAAAGAAGAGGAAAGTAGAGCGGCAACTCCACCTGAGATGAAGCAATGCAGAGAATAGAATTCCAGAAGAATGAGAAGAACTTTAGCCACAAAAACCAAAGTGTGGTTGGAACCAGCTCAGCATATGGAGATGCTTGAGAGTGAAGTCCCTACAACTCATTGCCCAGGAACTACTCCACAGGACTGTGGAAATGTCCACAGTCCTGGACACTTGTAGGTCATCTAAACTGACAGTGAAGACATGAATGTCTTGTATTTAGGTGGCGACTTGAAGAGAAATTTCTCACCTGTCCAAAGTGGGTAGAAATTATCAATACTATTTGTGAATCTTCCTACAAGTAGAAGCAACAATGGATACTTGCCATATTTTCAAACTCATATGCATATTTTCTATAGTTAAATGTTTATTGTATATAGATTTGGTGTACCTTTAAACACAATAAACTTTTTCTTCATCATTAAAATGTTTTAGTAAACAGCATGTTTGTTGGCTATATGATGTTCTGTCCTATCAAGTACTACAACTATCCCACCCTACCTGGTTATTAAAAAATAAAAGCCTGGAATAAACATTTTGATACATAAATATTGGTCCCCATTTTTGGAACATTTACTCAAGGTAGAATGTGGGAAATTTAATTACTGTATGTGACAGAATGTATATTTTTATGACTTGGGGGTTGGGGTTTAGCTCAGTTGGTAGAGCACTTGCTCTGTGCACTCTGAGGTCCTAGGTTCAATCCCCAGCACCGCAAAACAGGAGAAGGACATCATAGCCCATTCCAGAGACAATCCTGAAATAATCAGCTATGGAAAACCCTATGAGGGTCACTATGAGTTGGACACAATTTGATGGCACCTAACAACAACAAACCATAACAATGCATATCATAATCTGTTTTCTAGAAAAGCCTTATGAAATTGTCCTCTCATAAGGGACTATGTGAATGACATTACCACATCAATATAAACATTAAATATCACTTTTAATATTGTTTATTTGGTAAGTTAAAATGATATTTGCGTTTCTTTGTGTATTTGAGATTATAGAGTTTTCATATGTTCATTATTGATATGCATTTCTTTTGACATATCTGTTCTGTAGCAAGAGTCTTATTGGTTCATGTGAGTATATCATGTATAAAAGGATAAAAATTATTTGCCTGTTTCTTTAAAAAAATAGTGTCCCACTTATTGTTCAAACTTTAATTTCATGAAAGTTTAACACTAAAGACTTGTTTATGGGTTGGAGGTGTAGCTCAGTGGTTCAGCACTTGCTAAGCATGTAGGAAAGCCTGTGCTCAATCCCCAGAACAACAACAACAACAACAACAACAAAAAACAGAAAGAAGGAAAAAAGGAAAAGGTCATACATACTGTGATATCTTCCTTTTTATTCTTTCTATTATTTAGAGAGACAAAATGAATAAATTCCTAAATAAACTTCACCCTGCAGAGGTCAAATGAATTAATGTTGTTGTTGTTGTTGTTAGGTGCTGTGGAGTTGGTATCCAACTCATAGCAACCCTCATAGGGTTTTCAATGTCTGACTGTTTCGGGATTGCCTTGGGAATGGATTGCCAAGTCCTTCTCCCATTTTTGAGGTGCTGGGAATTGAACTCAGGACCTCAGAGACTGCAGCACAGTGCTCTACCAACTGAGCTAAATCCCAGCCCTAAATAAATTAATATCTAAATTAAATTAGAGGCTTTGCTATTTATTTTGTTTTTCATTTTAATCCCCCTGGATATTTTTGGTATATTACAGTTCCTATTGCTATATAACAAAACCACCCAGAACAACCTACTTCTGCTCCAGGTATCAGTGGGACAGATGAGGAGATGTACCACCAAGAGCACTTTTCAAGGAAGGACTTGCTGCTCAGCTGTTAGCTGTGTTATCAGCAGACACTCAAGCTGCCATCTCTTTTGGGATCTGCCTACATAACAGATAGTTGTTTCATCTGAGGTTACATCCTTCCAGGACAGCTCTGATGACTGAACAAGGCAAGAAAAAAAAGGCCTGACCATTTTAACTTGACTGAACAAATTTGAAGAAGCAAAATCCACTGTGGAGCTGAACACCTGGTAGGCAAAAGCTTTGTCAGACCTTATTATAGTTTAGATCTTTTCCTTTTTAATTCTACTTTTCCTCATCAAAGGATGAGATGTCTCCTACCCACTTATATCACAAACTCCTTCTCAGAGTTTGCTTCTGGAGAACCTAACCTGAAGTGGGTAGCTCAAATGGATGTTGGAACACTCTCTTTCAAGATGGCTTATATCTATGGTTGGTAAACCAGAAAAGCCACAGCTAAATGCTCAGTTGGAGCTGCAGACTCAGAGCTCCAATCTCTCTTGATGTGTTTCTCTTTATAAGATATTTGGGTTTCCTCATAGCAGGATGGCTGGTTTTCATACAGGTACAATTTGAAAATGTGTATTGCTTAATGAAGTACAAAGTTGAATTCATTGTCACCTGTGTATCAATTACATTGTCCAAAATCTCTAGTTCCTTACATTTTTGATTGTCTTATATAAAATAGGGAATTGCTACTTTTTAGTTTTTGAATTTTTTTTGATATGTACATCCCCTATTAATGGAATACTTTTTTATGACAGAGTCCTTTTACATGCTATTATAAAGCTACGGTAGGACTCCACATTTGCCCTAGTTTTCCCCAGTTGCATATCTTATTTAAAATTTTTACCTGTGCTACACAGTAGTCTCAATGAGTTAATGGAAGAAAATCTTTTATTTCATATTTAGTATCAACATGAATTTTCCAAAATAAGTATGCGGGTTTTTAAAATTATTACAGGTCTTTGAAATCCCAACAGTACATATAACTGAAACCCAATGAATATTCAGCACCAAACATGCATGCAATTTGATAGCAGGGGATACTGCTCTTAACACTACCAGAGGTAATACAAGGACAGGACCGGAATCACTCTTCTTTACATGACAATGTCTCCTGAGGATAGTGACTGTCATTTTATTATGGCTAGAAACACAAAGGATGTTTTAACTGCATTATAGCTAATACTGCCTGCAGCGGTAGTCCCGTGGCATCTGATCCCGTCAGATCTCGGAAGCTAAGCAGGGTCGGGCCTGGTTAGTACCTGGATGGGAGACCGCCTGGGAACACCAGAAGCTGTAGGCTTGGGAGAAGGACCTGGCAACCCCCTCCCAAAAATCAATCTGCCATTGAAAACCCTATGAACAGCAGAGAAGCACTGACAATAGTGTTTCCCCT
>VMDO01017522.1:0-13095 GCA_007922755.1 Pedetes capensis | reverse complement strand
GGCACCTAACAACAACAACAACAACAACATAGCTAATATTATACCTGGGAATTTGAGATCTCAACTTGTGAATCCTTCCATTATTCAATGAGATTTAATGTGCACAGTCTTTTGCAGAAATCTTGCAAGAAAGATCCATAACATTGAAATATCAGTTTAGTTTTATTTCTTTAGCTCACCTAATAATGTCATTTAACACAAAATGGACTCCAAGCATAAGTGTTGCCTACTGTAATCTTTTTAATCTATCCCAGGGCAAATGCTCAGTTTTTAAAAAGCACCATGTTGCTGACTCATGGGAGCTTTTCTAATTCATTATGACTTTTCACTGTTTTTCTGACGCACTTGGATCTCGCTCCTCATTACTCATTTTACATTTGTACAATGTGATTTTTATTCTTTGAGTACACCAGTGAATGTACTAATACTAGTTTCTTGCTCATCAAGGTCTTTTAAATTATGTTCCCAATCTCCAGGGGGCTGGTGCTTCTGCCCACCACCACCTCTATACTCCACCCTACCTTATCATCAAGATGTTCTTTCCTGTAAAACTTAATGAAGGTGCTTACTTCCTTGGGAGTCAGGCTAATAATGTCTTTAGTGTACCTGCTGTGTTTACAGCACAGCACTCAAGTTAAAAGAGACTACAAAGGAAATAAAGCATATAGCTGTGCTCTTTAAAAGATTGTATTAGAGATAAAAAAGAATGATAGACAAGACCTGAAACATGTTTTCACAAGGCAACTTCTTCCACTCTTTCCAAGTACACATTCCAAGTGAAAACTGGTGTATGTTAAATGCTAAGAAATGAATGGCATCATATGTGACTTCTTAGGGTAGGTCATAATGGTATTACTGACATGAGTGTTGAAATTAGAGAAAGACTAACTCCTTTTTTAAAAAATTCCTTGGGTCATATTTCATTTTGATTCTGAACAATGAGTTGACCTTGCAGAAACTGCACAACAATTGTGTATCTACAAATGTTTTCTTCAGGATTATCCTATGCTATAGGTGATATACAAAATATATCATCAAAGTGAATAACTTAAGAAAAATTAAGTAACAAAGCTAATTGTGGAAATTTCCTCATAATATCCTATACACAAGGATAAATTAGATGATATTGAGATATTCCACAAAACTATAATTTAGACATTATAAATGTTAAAGAAAATTCTTTAGCAATGCTTGTCTTGTTTAGGCTCCCTTAAGAATCCACTTGCATCTCAAAAGTCAATGGCTATAGCACCTTCATGTACCAAATTCAGTTGAAGATATAATCCCTAACCTCATTCTCTTCAAGGCATTGTAGTCAAAAGTTTGAAACTATTCCTATTTCTAAAACAAGAACCAGCCGGATATTCTTACTGGATTATATGTAGCATGACAATGTATGAATAAAGGATTCTGTAGCCACATACGTTTGGAAATGGCAGGTGTATTTTATCCAAACAGAACAACAAACTTTAATATTCTAGGATCATATACCAATCTCAGGGGGATAAAAGTCTGTTTAACTCTATTTAACCTAGAATTTTCCAAACCACTTTGACCAGAGAACTCTATTTCATATAAAAACCTGTTAGCATCCTACAAAAGGAAAGTTCTGTGGAATACACATAGGAAAATAAGTGACCCACCAAACCACCACTTAGTCAGCATGAAGTGGGTGCTTTAATCCATGTCATGATGGAATGAAAATAAGTTAGGCATTGCCTGTGTCCTTCAGAAAACTCCAAAGAAGCAGAAGATATGGGAAATAAAAGCTGCTATGGTTTAGATCTAAAATGTCCTCCAAAAGCAATGTGCTTAAATGTTTGGTCCTCAGCTGGTGGGGCTGTCCTAGGAGATTGTAGAAGGGAGATTTGGGAAATGAGTTCTAGCTTTGCAGAAGTGAGCCACTGGGTAGAAATTTAGAAGTCTTTAACCATAGCCCAGGTTCTGTTCACTCTCTCTCCTCTCTGCTCCTGATCCCTCAAGATGTGAGGTTCTCTACCATGGACCTGCCACATCTGCACTGCCACCTGCTGCCAACACACCTGCCCCTACCTCACCTGCCTTGACACCATCATGGACTGTGATACTCTGTGAGACCCCAATAAACCTTTTCTCACATAAATTTTAGTCTATTTCTCTGCCACAGCAATCACCAGGCTGACTAATACAAAAGCTAACTGTATTCCCAAGCACAAAGACTTCAGTGCTATAGTAGAGATATGAAACAGTATGCAATTAGATTCCAAAGAAGGAAAGCAATAAGTTCTGTGAAATCACTGAAGGCCTCAAAGAAAATGTGGAATTAGAGGACTGACCTCAAAGACAGGTAAGATTTTGATACATAGGGAAAATAAAGTGACAGAGAGAATATCAAAGAAGCAAAATGCCGGATGTGTTGAGACATGCTGAGGAACACATGCACTGGGTTATGACCAAGAAGATATGGAATAGAAAACTAAGTTTAACTGTAGCCAAATTGTTTTAGCCTTGAACTTTCATATGTAATGAGCATCTACTATTTAGCAGCAACTGTTGGGAATAACAATAAAACTGGGAACAAAACTGATAATTTAAGCATTTTAGGTCAATAATTGAAAGATTTCTAACAGATTTTTGATAATACTTTATTACAAAGAATAGAACAAAAAAAATCCATAAGCACACAAAACATAGTGCTAAACCTTGTTAAGTAGAGAAATTCAGAGTTAAAGGAATGTTCAACTTTATTCTGTTGGCCACAGGCAACCAAGTTGTTTGTTTTTCATAGGAGAAATTAAATCAGATCTCTCTTTTCAGAAGATAACTCAATGGCTATATGAAAAATGGCCTGAAAGAGGATGGACAGTAGGTAAGAGAATCAATTAGAAGTAAGCTATTGCATTCCCTAGCAAAGCTTATAAGCACCAACCAAAGTTGGCAGTGTCAGCAATTGAAAGAAAGAGATGGATATTTAAAAAGAAGAAGAAAGATAAAGAAAAGGACAAGTTGAGGTGGTTTTTTTTTTTTTTTTTTTTGGTGTTTTGAAAAGCAAAGTCTTACTGGGTAACCCAGGCTGGCCTCAAACTTGCTGTGTACACTAGGTTGCCTGTAAACTCACATAGATGCTCCTGCTTCTACCTCCTAAATTCTGGGATTACAGGCATGTGCCACCACACCCAGCAATATCTTAAGGACCGGTCAGAAACAGAATTATATAGAATTACAAAAAAGGAAGAAGTAAACATATATTCCCAATTTCCCACTACAAGATCATTCTAATTAAAGAGTTAATTTTATTTCTGAAAATACTTTGAAACAAAATAAAATGACATGAGGTACAAATAGGCATAAAAATAGACATGAAGTACAAATGTTCAAAAGGTGCATTAATCACCAAGTTTCATTCCAAGATATCACCCCTCCCGTGCATAAATAAATATGTACTATAGTCCATAATAGTCAACCTGACGATGCCCCCAAGAAATCTTCTTATTTCTAACCTTTCATAGAAAATCCAGAAGCTCATTGGAAATCTTTATTAAGAAACTCTTCCTTGCAAATATCATCGGTCACATTCCCGCCATTGCTAGGCATGTTTGGGCTTCGTGCGTGTCTCAGCCCTGCAGGATATTCTCTGTTTTCCTTTTCACTTTTCTTTCTTCACCCACTTTCTTCTGTTAAATAAGACACATGTAGATTATTTTCATCTTCTTACACGGAAATCATTTCTTCACTTACTAACCATGGATATTAATTTATTCAATGAATATTTATTATTATAATTCACTAGAAATATGAACACTGCCTATTTTATAACTTTCTTTTAGAATCAGACTTATTTCAATTTGTTTAATCATTCGTAAATTATTGTTTTAGCATTCTGAGAATCAGAAAACTATCAAAGTAAGACATATAAGACAGAGTCTCTGGCAAAAAATAAACAATCCTTACATGTTAGTTATTTCTTATTGAAGACAATACTAAGCATCTCATCATCACTATCAGCCCTCTGCCAAGAGTGAGGTTTCTGTCTACATCCAGATACCAAGGGAACTACTGACTGGATAGACCAGGTGGTAAATATCCAGATGAAGGCACACCTGTTGTTAGGTGCCTTTCTGACTGATAGTGACCCTCATAGGGTTTTCAATGGCAGATTGTTTCAGGATTGCCTCAGGAGTCGATTGCCAAGTACCATGTTTGCGGTGCTAGGAATCGAACTCGGGACCTCAGAGACTGCAGAGTGGCACTCTACGAACTGAGCTAAATCACAGCCCCTGAAGGCAGACTAATGAATCAAAAATATTAATTTGTCCTTTCATCATCAAGGAAATATGAGTTCCCTTCTGAGTTTTTCTTATATGGGCATTTGCTACTAGTCAATCTTTTAAAAAATGGGGATAACAGTGTCCCTGAAGTAGAGAGAGAAGATTCAGATCTGCAGATTTGAATGGAGCTGATGTAATTCCGAAATATTTATAAGTTCTTCCCTATCCTAGTATGCTTCCCTGAGGCCGAGAGCCATGTTCAGTCTAGTTCAAATTGTAGATTAGGCTCTTCCTGCTAAGAATATTCAAGTCTTTTTAAACATTAAAAATCTTTAGTGTTGTACTATTGGCCTTTTTCTACTTATTAAGAAGAAAATATATTCCTTTATTATTTTCCTGTATGGAGTCTTCTTGCAGGTAAAATGTTCCTCAGAGCCATAAAAGTTCAAGTCATGGATGGGTGATCAGTTTAAGCAGTTATAGAAGGAATTCCAGTATTAGGGAATAAATTTCATTTAATGGTCATTAAATTCCACTTGTGTGGTTCTCTTATCTACCTTCTTTCTGAAAATTCAAAACCTGTTTTTCTCTCTATAGGTTACAAGGTTTTTCTCAGTTGGATGTTCAGACTGTACAACTTTTCACTTTATATTCTGTACCTAACATAGAGTTTAGCTTCTATTATATATACTGTTTTCAACTATACATTGATCTCTACTTAACTATTTAAATCAACCTTTTTATACCATGAGAAATAATACAAGACTTTTTCTAATGCCCTTAGTATTGTTTTTGGTGTATTAGAATTTCTGACCCTAGTATAATTCTATCTTCTGAGAACACAATATTGTGTGCAAGCTGATAAAATAAGCTGGGAACTATGCCACGCAGGTTGAAGGGACTAACTGATTCTGAGAATAACTAACCAACATGAAGTCTGGGCCCCTTCCCTAGGTATACAAAAAGTCACAACAAAATCTAGCTCACTTCTAACAACATCCACAGGATATTTTCTGGGTGTGAGGATAGAGATATAAACCAATAAACAATATTCAATTTTGAGTGAATGTTATCACTTCAATTATGAAAAATAAATTCCTTATGAGCAAAACCTCAGCCAGCTGGAGAAAGTGAAATGAATGGGAATCATTTCAATGGCAAACTTCAAGAAGTGTGTTGGGACCATAGCTAAATGTAAAGCCTCTTAGCTAGAAATCAAGCAGGTGCCCCAGTGAAGGTGGTAGCAGAAAGATAGACAGTGAGATCTGTTAGGTACAGGGCACACCAGGGTCATACCAGGTGACATGCATATAGGTGCCGTCAAGTCAGTATCCAACTCATAGCGACCCTCACAGGGTTTTCAATGGCTGAGTGCTTCGGGATTGCCTTGGGAGTGGATTGCCAGGTCCTTCTCCCATTTTCGCGGTGCTGGGAATTGAACTTGGGGCCTCAGAGACTGCAGCGCAGCGCTCTACCCACTGAGCTAAATCCCAGCCCCAATTCCAATCAAGCCTGCAGCCATACCACTGTGGTGTCTGACCCTGTCAGATCTCAGAAGCTAAGAAGGGTCAGGTCTGGTTAGTACTTGGATGGGAGACTGCCAAGGAACACCAGGTTCTGTAGGCTTGGGAGACGGACCTAGCAACCCACTCCCAAAAAACAACCCACCACTGAAAACCCTGGGAATAGCAGAGAAGCACTAATAATACTGTTTCATCTGTTGTACGTAAAGTCAGACACCAACTCAACAGTACCTAACAACAGCAACAATTCCAGTCAAGCAGCTCAGATGTGCCCCCTTCCCCAGTAAAACTGACATGATGAGGCATTGCATATTTCTGGGCCTGGGAAGAATATTTGTGACTACAGCTTTGCAGGCATATTAAATAATGGATTGAAAATCTGTTCAATAATGTCACATATTTGCCAAAATCGGCTTTCCCAACACTCATTTTCTTTATTTTTCAGGATTTTCTGGGTCTCTCTCAGAATCTCTAATTCTGGCAATTCAGGATTGCTTATGTGAAGATTATGTTCCAATTTTAAATCCATAAGCATTTGAGAAAATGAAGTTAAGAGTGACATCTGTTCCAGTTGGCACTTCTGCATGGTCTTCACTGTACTATAGGAATATACTGGCAGATTCTGTGAACTACGGCACCAATTTTCCACTAATGTTCATATGACCAAAAGGCTCTCCTCAGTACCAAGTTCCATGCTGAGAAATTTCAGCAAGCTTCTCTGAAAAGGCTGGCTCATTTCCCCTCTTTAATTTTCAGATTATTTATAAACTCAAACTACTATGATTTTTTTCTCTCTTCTTATTCCTACCTGAAGTGGGACTCTCCAAACTTATATTTCCAGTCTTGATACAAAACATATATTAGTAAGTGCCTCTTCTGCTTTTTTTTTTTTTTTTTCTGTACTAGGGGATTGAACTCAGGACCTCACACATATTTTGCAAGGTCTCTACCACTGAACTGTACCCCCAAGCTATCTTTAATTTTTTTTTTATTATGAGACAGAGTCTTATTAAGTTATGCAGGCTGCCTCTGGCCTTGAACTTGCGATCCTCCTACCTCAGCCTTCCAAATTTCTGGGATTAAAGGCATGCACCACCATACTCACTTTCTATTCATTTTGTAATGAGGCGTATCAGTAGAGCCCCTAAATATTTGTATGTATAAAATGGAAATTTTGTACTAATGTGTCACTTGTAGTAGCACCTATCTTACAGAGTCATTAGATAAAATAATGCATATACATAGGGCTTATTTGACTTAAAATGATGATCTCCAGCTCCATAAATGATATACATGTGTGGAAATGTCATAACAAAACCCAATAAGTTGTACACTAACAAAAATATTTACTAATACGCCAGGTTTGATCGCGCACACCTGTGATCCCAGTGACTTGGGAGGCAGAGGCAGGAGGAACACAAGTTTCAGTCGACAGACAGCTTCCGTAACTTAGGGAGATCCTGTCTCAAAATAATAAGTATAAAACAAGTTGGGGTGCAGGTCAGTGGTAGAATGCTTGCAAAGTATACATGAGGCCCTGCATTCAGCACCACAGTCCTACAAAACACATATTAATAAAAAAAATGTTTTAAAGCTTAGCTGTCTAAAATCTATACCATCACCATTAGCACTGATTATTTTTTAATGAATAATCTCATGAGTTTCTCACACCCTGGTCCCCCTTTCCAAGTGAAGTACGATGGTGGATTTACCAGTGCAGTGTGACTTTAAGATCCTGGATGAGCAGGCAAAGTGGTACATCATGAATGAAGTTTGAGAGCCTCACTTGTGGGGCCAAAAACCCAAAATACTTTATGTAGGAATATGAACTCCACCTAAGGTGGGCTAAACTGACAGAAGGATGCCCAAATAAGAAGCTAAGAAAAGGCAGAATTGCAGGATATTGATGGGTCTGCATCTTAGAGAAGGTCCGTGGTAAGCCAAGGAGAAAGTAAATGTATAAAATAGTACATATTCCCAGCCCAGCAGTGAACATCCACCCATGCCTTCCCTTCCATCAACACTGAAAGATTAGAAAATACCTTGGACTTCTTTTTACAGAGAATAATTGCGTCAACTTGTGTGATCTAGAATGAACTAAGCCAAGGTTAAATTTATGAGCTAACGCCAATTTGAAGATAGACACTTTCATCTTTAATTTTCTATTTTATTTGTGCAAAACTGCCAGAAATTTCAGAAGCACTCAGCAGGCCTGAGGATTGTTGATAGATTTCAAGATTTTGTTGAGTGCTTTAAGCTGCAATTAATTATAAGTTATTGTTCAAAAATTGTTGTACTATGCCATTTTTGTAACTGATTTATATAAATGTATATATAATTTGCAGTATGTTTAGTTTTTGTGGTCTGTAAGTAGTTTAATTGCTACACATTTTTTAAAGATTTCACCTATGACATTAACATCAACTTACCCATATCAAGATTTATAGTTTAAAATGTGTTGCATATATACAATCTAATTTGATTGTTGTTATCTTCATTTTATCCATGAACAAACATAAATGTATCAAGGTTATTTTACTAATTGAATCAAAATCAGAACCAGACAAAAATATCCAGTGTGTTTTCCTAAATCCATACTTATTTTCTTTTCACATTCTTATATTACCTATGATATAGGAGACTTTGCAAGATAAATGTACTCAGACACTTACCATACCATCTTTTAAAGGTCTGTCTCTTATCTATTGTCTCTGCAACTCTACAGAATTTTCCAGGCCCAGCATCATACCTTCACTTAGTAATCATTCAACAAATAACTTGGTAAATTCTAAATGTAATGAAGTAAAAGTTATTTATAAACTATAAAGCATTATTTAAGTATTTTGAAATTTGAAGCTAAATTTATAATTTGAATTATCATGAAATCAAGTTATTTATCTCCTACTCACATTGCTTACGTACTATATACTTAAACATAAAAGCAGGAAAAGATATTTGTTGGTGAATTAATTAATTTATTTCTATTTTTTGCAGTAATTGGGATGTTGAACTTAGGACCCTGAGCATACTTTGCAAGTACTCTACCACTGAGATGTATCCCAGCCCATTTTGTACTTTTTATTTTGAAACAGGCTGCCTTTGGCCTCAGACTTTCGATCCTTCTGCCTCCACCTCCCAAGTGACTGGGATTACAGACATGTGCTACCTCACCTGGCTGCTGGCAAATATATTTAAAGAGAAAAGACCTACACATCTTTGATGTATCTCAAAGCATTTTCCTTCTTCACACTTTTCCTCTCATCTTTTTTCATAAGAAAAAAACAATCATAAGAACTTTAAAAAGTATCTCAGACAAGATCAGTAGAAGCATAGAGAATTCAAAGATAGCCTTGTTATTCTCTCACTGTGTACAAACAATGATGCCAAGGAAGATGGAAGAAATAGAATCTTCCTGTTGATATATCCACTCAATTTCAAAAGATATCATTAGATAGAGAAATCAATGCTTTTCACGTGAAAATTTGTTCACCAGCTAATTTGATTGTTGTCACCAGAATTGAATTAGAGCAGAATGGAACCTGGAATGCCATAACATAGATTTCTAGCACTTAGCACCATACTGGCCATAAAATGTGTCTTTTCAAGGAGAAAAATTTGGGCCTTTTATTATTAAGGAAACCGTCCCTCTTGGTATCTTCTGCGACTGCAAGTGGTAAAGCTGACAGCAGAGCTTCCATGTGCTAGTAGTCAAGGCTGTCTGTTTGACGCCAAGCAAAAACATTTCCCCATATGGATCTTGGAAAGGCCTCCCAGGTCAGAGGTCCTGTGGGACAGGCCAAGACAACTGTTACAGGGGCACTGGCTTTATAACTCTGTCCACCCTCCTCTGTTCATCCTGCTTCCTTCCCTCCGCCACAAATAAGATGCCCAGGGCCCCTCTCAATAAATCTGCACACAACTCTCCATCTTAGGATCTCCTGATGGGAATCTGCTCTACAACATCTAACAACGCACATATTCCCACTGATCATAGAGTTCTCTCCTTCACTCTAGAAAGGAACCATTTACGTTGTAGGAGCCTGATAAGGCTCTGAACAACTGCATTTTTCTGGCAAGTATTAGGCAGATATTAAGAGTTACCTAAGGCTTTTGGCAAAAATCAACAAAAACATTTCATTAGCATTGATGCTGCTATCTGTGTGTCAGGGATTTGCTTTTCAACATTTTCAAATTAAGCAACTTTGGAAAAACTTTAGAGAATGTGTTTGAAGCAACTAATAAATGCAGAGCATACTCAGGAGATTATATGTAAACTTGCTGATGGTAGTGTTCATCAAACTTAGGAATTACAGGAAGACAACTGCCTAAATAGTTTAGAGAGTCTTCCTATAGTGCAAAATTGGTCTTTTATTGTCTGCACTGTTTATAAATCTCCTTTTATTATATGGCATACTGTCTATAACATTAGTTAAAATGCTAGACATTTGGGATTTAGCTCTCATTATGGATGCATTACATTTACATACAGATGGAAATAATTTGGCTATGTCTTCCAGCCATTGCAGGCCCCTTTCAGCTAAGCACGAAATGACTGCAGCATCACAGTCCTTTCCCCAGTTAGACCATAGGAAGCAGCATCCTCTGGAAATGTTCTGAAAAGCAAAGAGGCTGCTTGTGGACACTGTGTCGTTGCCCAGGAAAACAAACAAGAGCTCTGGGAGCCAGCCACTGCCCACAATCTTGTCAGAGGCTCCACTACTGGCTTATTCTCCCTCTTTGCTAATACTCCCCACCACAAACACACTTATACCTATATTTATACATCTAAATAGACTCATTCTCTCCATTCTCTTAGCTTTAAATTTTATGGATCTTTACTTAGTGCTTAAATTTTTCATATTAGCTGAGGGCTATTTACATTAAAATGTCATCATATATGTTAATGTTGCCCATGTTTTATTAAAATGCTTAAAAGTACATTTCTCCAATTTTCTAATTTTATCTTGTGGTTGTCTACTAATATTAACATTTAGTGTATCTTATTTTCAACCTCATCTAATTGATTTTCTTTTTCTCTATATGTTTACCAGATCCTTTAGTTCTTTGCAATGTTATATAGTTCCTGATTTTCTTCTTAGTTTTATTCATTAGTTTAGGTCTATCTTAACTTTTCACCTTGCTATAAATGTATCCATCTTTGTTTCTATAAGAGCCCACAGTAATCCAGGCTGCAGAAGCTCCAGCTCTGGAGGGATATTCAGGAGAAACTGGGAGCATATCCCATCCCAATTTATGATCCTGAGAAAATCTGTCTAGGCTGCTTCTGCAAAGATCTCTGGTCCAGGAAAATCAATTACTCTTTTAAGTTAAAGGAGGTATTTTATTCACATTGTAGCCATCCATTCTGCTAGCTGACTGGTGGGAGCTTCCCAAAATGGACAGGAGAGGTGCAGTCAACATGTCTAGTGCTTGGGAGGCTGAGGCAGGAGGATCACAAGTTCAAGGCCAGCCTGGGCTACATAGTGAGATCCTATGAAATGGGGGGTGGGGGACAGAGAGAGAGAAACTATCCCATCAGAAAAAAGGAAATAAGAGCTCTATAAATGGGGGTAGGCATCATGTTTCTCATTATCAGTACTGAATGCCTAGCCCACTGTTTCGTGTAAGAGTACAATTGGAAAAATCCTTGTTAAATGGATAAATAAAGAAGTGAATCCCTGGGCATGGTGGCATACACCAATAATCCCAGCCACTTAAGAGGCAGAGAATTGCAAGTTGAGGCCAGAGGCAGCTTTTATAACTCAATGCAACCCTGCCTCAAGATAAAACAATAAAAAATGGGCTTGGAGTGTAGCCCAGTGATAGAACACTTACAAAGTATGTGCAAGGCCCTGGGTTCAACCCCCAAGTACTGCATTAAAAATTAATAAACTGTCAACTATGATCATTATTGTTGTTGTGTGCTGTCGAATCCCAGTCATAGTGACCCTATGTACAACAGAATAAAACATTCTGTGCCAGGTACACAATCTTATTTACGTTTAAGATTTCTACCAGCTTCTGCAATCTGAAATAGATCAAACATATAATCAGGATGTACTGATAATTACTGGTGACTGGAATGCAAAGGTTGGAAACAAAGAAGAAGGTTCAGTAGTTGGAAAATATGGTCTTGGTGACAGAAATGATGTGGGAGATCACATGAGAGAATTTTGTCAGACCAATGACATTTTCATTGCAAATACATTTTTTTCAACAACATAAACAGAGATTATACACATAGACACCACCAGATGGGACATACAGGAATCAAATTGACTCTATATGTGGAAAAAGACAATGGAAAAGCTCTATATTAAATGTCAAAACAAGACCAAGTGCTGACTGTGGATCAGACCATCAACTTCTCATATGCAAGTTCAAACTGAAGCTGAAGAAAATTAGAACAAGTATAAGAGAGCCAAGGTATGACCTTGAGAATATCCCACCTGAGTTTGGAGACCACCTCAAGAATAGGTTTAATGCATTAGATATAAGTGATAGGAGACCAGACGAGTTGTGGCATGACATAAAAGATATCATTCAAGAAGAAAGCAAAAGGTTATTACAAAGACAAGGAAAAATGAAAAGACCAAATTACATGTCAAAAGAGACACTAGACCTTGCCCTTGAACATCCAGCAGCTAACGTAAAAGGAAGACATAGTGAAGTTAAGGGTCTAAACGGAAGATTTCAAAAGGTAGCTGGAGAAGACAAAAACAAATATTATAATGACATGTGCAAAGAGCTGGAGGCAGAAAACCAAAAGGGAAGAACACGCTCTATGTTTCTCAACCTTAAGAAAGTGAAGAAAAAATTCAAGCCTTGAGTGGCAGTAGTGAAAGATTCTACAGGGAAAATATTAAATGATGCACGAAACATCAAAAGAAGATGGGAAGAATACACAGAGTCATTATACAAGAAAGAATTGGTAGATGACCAACCATTCCAAGAGGTTGCATATGAAGAGGAACCAATGGTGTTGAAGGATGAAGTGGAAGTTGCCTTGAAAGAACTGGCAAAACAGAAGGCTTCAGGAATTGATGGGAGACCAATAGAGATGTTTCAACAAAGAGATGCAGTACTGGAGGTGTTAACATATTTATGCCAACAGGTTTGGAAAACAGCTACTTGGCCAACTGACTGGAAGAGATCCATATTTGTGCCTATTCCCAAAAAAGGGGATCCGACTGAATGTGCAAACTATCGGACAATATCATTAATATCACACACCAGCAAAATTCTACTAAAGATCATTCAGAAGTGACTGCAGCAATATATAGACAGGGAATTACCAGAAAATCAAGCGGGATTCAGAAGAGGGC
>VMDO01017521.1:25035-44763 GCA_007922755.1 Pedetes capensis | reverse complement strand
CAACCATTCCAAGAGGTTGCATATGAAGAGGAACCAATGGTGTTGAAGGACTAAGTGGAAGCTGCCTTGAAAGAACCGGTGAAACACAAAGCTCCAGGAATTGATGGGATACCAATAGAGATGTTTCAATAAACAGATGCAGCACTGGAGATGTTAACATGTTTATGCCAACAGATGTGGAAAACTGCTACTTGGCCAACTGACTGGAAGAGATCCATATTTGTGCCTATTCCCAAGAAAGGGGATCCGACTGAATGTGCAAACTATCGGACAATATCATTAATATCACACACCAGCAAAATTCTACTAAAGATCATTCAGAAGCGACTGCAGCAATATATAGACAGGGAATTACCGGAAAATCAAGCGGGATTCAGAAGAGGGCAGGGAACTAGGGACATCATTGCTGATGTCAGGTGGATATTAGCTGAAAGCAGAGAATATCATAAAGATGTCTATCTATGTTTTATTGACTACGCAAAAGCATTTGATTGTGTGGATCACAACAAATTATGGATAACACTTTGGAAAATGGGAATACCAGAACACCTAATTGTGCTCATGAGAAATCTGTACATGAACCAGGAGGCAGTTGTTCGAATAGAACAAGGAAACACTGAGTGGCTTAAAGTTTAGAAAGGTGTGCGTCAGGGCTGTATACTTTCACGCTATCTCTTCAATTTATATGCTGAGCAAATAATCCGAGAAGCAGGACTTTATGAGGAAGAATGTGGCATCAAGATTGGAGGAAGACTCATTAACAACCTGCGTTATGCAGATGACACCACTTTGCTTGCTGAAAATGAAGAGGATTTAAAACATTTACTGATGAAGATCAAAGATCATAGCCTTCAATATGGGTTACGACTAAACATCAACAAAACAAAAATCCTTACCACTGGGTCAACATGCAACTTCACATTAAATGGAGAAAAGATTGAGTTTGTCCAAGGTTTTACTTTGCTTGGCTCTATAATCAACACCCGTGGAAGCAGCAGTCAAGAAATCCAAAGACGCATTGCTCTAGGAAAAGCTGTGGCAAAAGATCTCTTTTGAGTATTGAAAAGCAAAGATGTCACATTGAAGACGAAGGTGCATCTGACTCATGCCATGGTATTTTCAGTCGCATCATATGGTTGTGAAAGCTAGACATTGAACAAGAGAGACAGAAAAAGAATTGATGCTTTTGAATTGTGGTGCTGGAGATGTCTATTGAATATACCATGGACTGCCAAAAGAACCAACAGATCTGTCCTAGAAGAAGTACAACCAGAGTGCTCCTTGGAAGCAAAAATGGCCAAACTGTGTTTTACATATTTCAGACATGTAGTCAGGAGAGAACAATCCCTGCAGAAGGACATCATGTTTGGAAGAGTGGCAGGTCAACGGAAAAGAGGAAAACCCTCCACCAGATGGATTGACACAGTGTCTGCAACAATGGGCTTAAACATAAATAAGATTGTTTGCCTGGCACAGAATCGGCAAGTGTTTCGTTCTGCTGTACATAGGGTCTCTATGAGTCGGACTCGACTCGACAGCACCTAACAACAACAGTGAATTTATAGAATCAGCATTGGAAAACATAATCAAATTGTACTGTGTCAAATATTTCCCTTAAATAGTCACTACATTTTAAAGAAATCAATAGTAAAAGGTGATTTTTATGTTTATCCTTACCTTTTCTAATGCTTTCTATCCCTTCCTGAGGATCTGGTTTTTGAATCTGTTATCACTTGTAATATTTAAGAATTCTTTTAGCACTTTTTGAAACAGATCTGCTGGTGATTAATTTTCCTCATTTTCTTTTACCTGGAAATGTCTTTATTTTGCTCTATTTCTTGAAGGATATTTGGATTTTTTTCTTGCTGGACATAGAATTCTTGGCTGGTTTTTATCAGCACTTTAAAAATGCTATTATATTGTCTTTTGGCATTCCTCATTTTTCTTGAGAAATTGGTGCAATTTGATTATTATTTCACTGTGTATATGATTTTTATCTTATCAGTTTTCAAGATTTTCTTTTCAGCTTTGTTTTTCTAGCAGATTGGCTATGATGTGCACAGATCTGGTCTTCTTTGCATTTGTTCTTTTCGGAAACACTGAGCTGCTTATATTTGAAAACTTATACCTTTCACTAAATTGCTAAAAATTTAGCCATAATTTCTTTGTCTGTATTTGCAGCTACATTCTTTATCCCTTTTCCTCTGAATCTGCAATTACACAAATGTTATACTTTTGTATATTGTCCCATAGGCACTTGACCTTCTTTTTCAATCCTGAGATTAGATAACTTCTAGTAATCTGTATTAAAGTTTACTAATTCATCTGCTTTCTCTATTCTTCTGTTATTCCACCCAATATATTTTAATTTCACATTTTCCGTCATAGCATTTACCTATGATTCTTTGCTATTGTCTTAATTTCTGTGCTGAGTTTTTTTATTTTTCATTTTTTATGAGCATATTTCCTTTATTTTATTGTGCTTGCTTATAGCAGCTGCTTTAAACTCCTTGTCTGCTAATTCCAACATCTGGTTATTTTTGGGAGTGGGCTTCATTGATTCTTGGGAGTGGCCTTTACTGTTGTGACTGGTTCATATTTTTCCCAAATTCTTGTACATTAATTGTGTCTTAGGCATAGTAGATAAAATAAGAACACGGTTTGTTGTTCTCATTTTAGGAAACTAATTTTCTTGGTTTCAAACTGGTAATTTCATCTTGAAGACGCATTGAAATATCATCTTGTTTTATCCTTAGCTGGATGGCTTTACATCTGTCCCAGAAATGTATGACTTAGGGGTGAGTCTGAGATTTGAGCATAATTTTGGTAAGAATTGAAACTACTCTCATCTGGCTCTAGTGTTGCTTGAATTCTTACCTCACTTTCCTAACATCTATGATTTTCCTGATTTCTGTCCTTTAATTTTTTTATTGTTGTTCAGAACTAGGGGTTTGAGCTCAGGATCTTGCACATGCTAGGGATATACTTTACCAATGAGCTGTATCCTTAGTCCACTTTTTCTTTTTTCTTTTGAGACAAGATCTAACTCAATTACACAGGCTGCCTTGGCTTTGAACTCAGGATCCTCTTGGCTCTGCCTCCAGAATACCTGGGATTACAGACATGTAGCACAGCATCTGGCTTGTCTGGGTTTTTTTGCTTGTTTGTTTTTTCAGTACTGGGGGTTGAACCCAGGGCCTCACGCTTGCATGTTTTGTAAGTGCTGGACCGCTGAGCTGCACCCTCAGCCCATTTTTTTACTTTTTGAGACAGGATCTCCCTAAATTACACAGACTGCCTCTGGTCTTGAACTTGCAATCTTCCTGCCTCTGCCACTGGAGCAGCTGGGTAGGCGTGCACCACCACCACCACCACCACCACCTACCCCAGCCATTTTTTCACTGTTTGAGACAGGGTCTCCCTAAATTATGCAAACTGCCTCTGGTTTCCAACTTGCAATCCTCCTGCCTCTGCCTCCCCAGTCACTAGGATTGCACGGTGCATCCTCTTATTTTTTAACTCAGACTAGTGCCAGAACTGGAATAGTCACCTATGCCATTTCTTTTATCCACGTATCAACTTCTCTCCAGAATTTGTTTGATTTTCCTCACTCCCTAGTGCTGCAAGGATTTTTTTTCCTCTTAACCCTTGTCTGGAATTACTCCAGGCGTTGTGGCTCATGCCTGCAATGCCAGCACCCAGGAAGCTAAGGCAGGAGGATTGATATGAGTTTGAGGTGGCCTGGGCTACACAGAGAGACCCTATAAAAAATTGTCTAGAATTATAATTATCTATCTGCAGGAGGATTGGTTTAGTAAGGGATAACTTGACCCCACCAGAAGTAATCAGATTTCAAAATATAGTACTGATTCCTTTTGTAATTTCTCTGTCTTCTTTGTTCTTTCATTTTTAAATTTCTGATTTACTTAATTGTGGAAATAAATTTGGAAGATAATGAATTTGGCTTGCTTGAGAATTCCTCTGGTGGTGTGCTTCTATTGTATTTTTTACTTTTTTCAATGAAATGAATAGCAAATCCTTCTCAGACATATGAGGTGAATTTACTAAGAGAACCAAGGTGTCCAGAGACATTTTAATCAAAGAAAAGGAAACCTTATGGTAGAGTAGAACTGAGCGTGATTTCAAATACCTTGATGATACATCAGATGATAAAGAAGAGATAGATGTGGGGAAAGGAAACCAGAAGGGATTTGACCAGACCTCAAAACGGTTGTGAATTACTCCAAGATCCATGCTGCTGATCACCCATGTTCAACAGAACAAGCATATTAAAAGTGAAGATGGAGGAGAGCGGGAAAGCCAAGGCAGAACTTTTTCAAAGAACACAATGAAATTAGCACAAAAAGTTATTTTAGAAAAAAGGGGCTCAGTCTGTGTTATGTAGTAAAAGAAGCAAATTTTGAAAAGAGTTTCTGATTTCTGAAATTGAAATGGTAGGTTCTTTCTATGGAACTAGGCAAAGATCTTGAATATTATAGAGAAAGAACTGTGAGAACCTTTAGATATATTTGAAGAAGCGGTCGTTCTCTGGGATGTCATCTCTATCACCGTCTCTTATGATTAGTTATGTTGAAAAATAAGGTAGAGTATTTTGACCATTTATAAGAGCTTCATAAAGGTGAGCCCCAAAGGAAGTAGCAGCACTTTCTCCAGGATTCCTATTAGTTTGTCAGTAGAGAAGCGCTGTCTGACCACCTGTTACACACAATCCCTGCTGGTGAATCATTTACACATTAAAGACCACATTGATGGAGGTTGACAGAAACATCCTACTGATCAATCTGAACAAGTGTTTGCATTCAATAATAATTTATACTATGCATAAGCAAAGGTAGATGTACTCACAGTGGGGTGGCAGATAGAGAGACTAGCAGTTTCTTGTTTAGACAGAAACACCTGACAAGGAAGAGCTCATTAGGGTCTCCAGAGAGCAGCTGACAGCTGAGCAGCTGTCAGCTCGGCCAGAAGACATTTGAAAATAGTTCTACTTTTTGAATTGGAAGTTTCTGAATCACCAGCAGGACTCCAGAATCACATTGTCTGCTTTCTTGCTCATTTCCTCCACACTTCACTGGTATCAGAATTTGCTCAAAGCCTTAGCTGCCTTTGAAATCTTTTTGCTTTGGTGTGTGTGCCCAAACAAACAAACAGGAATCCACAGTATTTTCTTAGAAACCCCTTTATCTGTCCTTGCTTCTATTCTGGCTTATGTCAGTCCTTGTTTTGAAATATGCAGTTTCTGACAATTTGTGAGAATGTGTGTGTGTGTGCATGTGTGTGTGTGTGAGAGAGAGAGAGAGAGAGAGAGAGAGAGAGAGAAATACACACAGAGACTGGCCTTGAATTTATGTCTCTGAGATGAGCAAAGGGAAGATGGTAGTAAAGGAGAGCTGCACTTTTAAAAGGAGAATTCATTCAAATAACTACTATCCAAAATAAAAAAGAACAACAACAAAAGAAAATATTGTTACAGACAGATCTAGTCTGGGTGACATACTCTGATGAACTGCTTCTTGCATATCTTCTACTCAGGCATAGCACATTCTAATTTTCTATCCTGGAATCATAATCTAACTCAAGATACACAGATATCAGCTGTCAGCACCACATCCCCAGACTGGCCTGTGTGTCCCTCTCCCCGCCCTGACACATCGTCTCACAATATCACCCTCTCAGTAGTATTACCCTCAACTCCAACCTCTACAACAACAACATATCCTGAAAGTTGACACCAGCAGTTAGCATAGGTAAGAAGGAACATGTCTGTGAATATATGTCTATGCATCTTGTTGTGTGTGAATAAGAAGGCATTAATTAGTACTAACATCTCTGGTGCAGTGCCACATGCCTGTAATCTTGGTAACTTGGGAGGCAGAGGCAGGAGTAAGATAAGTTTGAGGCCAGAGGCAGCCTACATAATTTACCAAAACCCTATTTCAAGATTAAAAAATAAAAAAGAGGCTGGAGGTGCAGTTCAATGGTAGAGTGCTTGCAAAGTACACACAGGGCCATAGATTCAGCACCCCCATAACTGGGGGAAAACAACCAACTAACCTAAAAGGTATAATAATAATTACTTCCAGTTCACAGTGGAGTGACTGAGAAGGCTCATCATTGGTTCAAGGGCACAAAGTCAATAACAGACTGCCTCGATTTCCACTAAACCTGACTTCTTTGTCCTAACCACTATACAAGAACGTAGACCCTAAAACAAGCCTGTCTCTTTCCTTCCTTAGTGATTGTAGCCTCTCCAGAAGAAACAGGGTGTATAGACCCTGACTCCATGGCCCCCAGTAGTTCAAGAATCCCTCCTGGGAATTATATCACTGTTACATGAATTCCTTTAATAAAATCACAAAACCTCTATCTCACTTTGGTGTGTAATTGATTGCTTTGATTTTCTTTACTAACTGCTATGGTAGTATCACAATAGATGAGCCATTGCTCAATCTGTAACAGGTATAATCATCATCTCAGTTTTCTAGATAAGGAAATTCAGATGTAGCAGAGTTATGTACAACCAGATTCAAACTCAAGGTCTGCATGTCAACAAAACTCCTTTAGAATGGGAACCTTATGTTTGCCTCACTGAGAGTTCTTTTCTACCCCCAATGTATTTCTTGACTGGAATTGTCCTAAATAACTCTTTCAGTACTATCTCTCTGCTATGCCAATACTCACATGGTGAGCGGGACTCTATAGTGTGCTCCAACACATTCAGATATGTCTCCATTATCAGTCACAACTCCTACTTGAAAAAAACATCCTGAAAGATTTCACATTTCTAATAGAATTATTTTTCCCCTAGCAATATGCACAGGAGTAAGAGCACCACACTCTATGGAGAAGTAGTACCCGGGGCTACAACAGTAGAGATCTATATTCACTTGCTGGGCCTAAACAGGCAAGGAAGAAAGATAGTTTTAGTGGAACCAGTGAAAGCTGAGCCTTGGAAAAGAGGCTGTCCAACAGAAGCAGGAGCTATAGAAGTACGGAGTCATTTCTCAACAGAGGTGAAACGTGGAGAGAACAGAGAGAATAAATATTATGATCTCTCTTCCCATTCTTCAATCAATATCAAGGTTCACTATTGAATGAATCCAACCAGAAGACAAAGTACAAGAAAACTAGGGTGAATCAGGACACAGAGTAAGGTAGGAAATGGATCTAAAGGGGTCACCAGCATACCTCCCATCAAAATGACCAGTCTAAATAAACACTTGTGGCATTTTCTACTAAAGGCAAACATATTTCTACCCTGCGATCCAGCAATTCTACTTCTTAGTATATCTCTAAAAGAAATGAGTGCACATGTTCACCAGACTGCATGCACAGGAATGTTAAGAGCACTTTTATTTAAAATAGTCAAAAACTGAAAATAACCCAAATTTCTATTAATAGTAGGATGGATAAATTATGGTATATTCATAGAATAAAAGAGGATACAGTAATGAAACAGAACAAGCTACTGATAAGTGCAGTAACATACATAAATCTCACCGACAAAATGTGAAGTTTAAAAAGCCAGACACAAAAGAATCCCTCTGAATGACTGCATTTATAAGACTCTCAAATAGGCAAAACCACCTTGTGGTGATAAAAGTCAGAATAGTGTTTACTTCTTGGTGTGTGTGGGAAGGGAGACAAAGCTAGGTATTGACTGGAAAGGAACAGAAAAGTGCCTGTGAGTAGTGGTTACTTGGGTATGGGCACATTAAAAATTCATTGAGAGCTGGCATGGTGGCACATGCATGTAATCCCAGCACCTGGGGAGGCTGAGGAAGGAGGATTGCAACTCTGAGGCCAGAGGCAGCATGTGTAAATTAGCAAGACCCTGTCTCAAGATAAAAATTAAAAAGGGTGATGGGGATGCAGCTCAGTGGTTAAAATGCTTGTAAAGTATGCACAAGGCCCCAGGTTCAACCTCCTAATTCTGTAAAAAATGAAAGAAAGAAGAAGGAAGGAAGGAAGAAAGTAGGTAGGTAGGTAGGAAGGAAGAGAGGGAGGGAGAGAGGAAAAGGAAGGAGGGAAGAGGAAAAGAAAAAAAAGAAAAACAAAAAACAACAAAAAATCCCACATTGAGCTGAGCACTTAATATAGGTTCACTTCATGAAAGTTAGATCTCAATTCAATAACAACTACCACTACTGCTCCTACCATCCACCCATACAGCAAAGCCATCCACACTTAGGGGCCTACCAGGTAATAACAGAAAGTAATAAACTTAAGTAAAAAACACTCCTGTGGCTTGTAAACTAGATACTAATGACCAAATACAAATAGATAGATAGATAGATAGATAGATAGATAGATAGATAGACAGACAGACAGACAGACAGATGATAGATTACTAAGAAGTAAATAACAAAGGCAGGGGGAAAAAAATCACTTGACTTTCAGAAGATACTTAAGCAGTAAATCCAAAGCAGCCCTTTCAGAAATGCAGGACAACAGCAGGTAGAGTTAATATTTTGAGCAGAGCAGGCCTTTGAGACCTCTCTGATTGTGCCAAGCTTTGCTGATGCCTGTGTAAGTCTGGCTCATAGCACTGTCCTAAAATGTTACTATGCCACACAGGGTTAAAGCTTCATAGAACTATGATAGATGATCCATGTTTATGAAAAGTGGCCAGAAATATTGTGTGACTGATTCTCAAACATAATTTATTTTTTCTTGGTAAATTGAGTAGAACATAAGAGTTGAATGAAATTATATAAACCCACCTGGCTTGCTGTTTTCTCATTTACTACTAGGTTGGTTTTCAATGCAGGAGTTATTAATATTTCTAAATAGGATCTCCAATTACCTGGCATTTTAATATCCTGACCCACAGATAAGAATTTAACAGATATCTTTGCTATGCTGCTATCTCAACGGGTTTGATCCTATAATGAAAAAAATCACACCCTGGGAATACATTGTTACCCATTAGAGTGGAATTAATGTTTCTAACCACCATGGCTCCATTTTGTAAATTGCTTTTCTCTGGTACATCATATGCTATGGGGCCACCAAAGAGCAGTACATAGAATTGGACCATAAGAAAAGGACAACTGGATTTCAGGATGACTCGATCTGTTACAAAGACCCAGGACACCTGGATACAGAAGCAAAATTTTCAAGGATCATCTCAAGACCAGAAGGATAAGTAGAGCTACTGTGTATAGGGAATTTGCACAATTCTTCTTCCCAGAACCACAACAGCTTATAATTTTACAATATACTGCATTTCTTTGATATGCCATATCTGTGAAAACTTCACCCCAGATTCTTCTCCAGGAGACATCCCATGTATTCTATGAGTAAATACATAAAGCTGCACCTTTTCCCCCTTCCCCTAGGCCAGCTCAATCTGAGCATGTCTCCTGGTGGGCCAGTGTGGCCCCCTAGAGTATTTGTGTCTATACTGGGGCCCTGTCTTCCATCAGGCCATGGTTGTCACCAGTATTGCTGCTAATGCCTTAGTACTCTCTCAACATCACAGAGATTTTAGTGAGCCTCTGTTACTTAGGAATTTTTTAAATTCTCATATACCTACTGCACACAAAAGTGTGTGTGTGCATGTATGTATGTGTGCACACATACACATGCAGACTCATATCGTCGTGGTGGTGGTGGTGTTAGGTGCCCTAGAGTAGATGTCTGACTCATAACAACCGTAAGTATAACAAATGAAACACTATTGTCAGTGCTTCTCAGCTATTCATGGAGTTTTCAATAGTTAATTGTTTTGGGGGAGTGGGTTGCCGGGTCCTTCTCCAAGGCTACAGCACCAGGTGTTCCCAGGCAGTTTCCCATCCAAGTATTAACCAGGCCTGACCCTGCTTAGTTTCTGAGTCTGATGGGATCAGGTGCCACAGTGGTACAGCTGCAGGTCATAGCCCCCTTGTTGTTGTTGTTAGGTGCTATCGAGTAGGTGTCTGACTCATAGTGACCCTACAAACAACATGCAAATACTATTGTCAGTGCTTCTCTGCTATTCAGAGGGTTTTCAATGGTGGATTGATTTTTGGGAGTGGGTTGCCGAGTCCTCTTCCCCATATCCCTCTACATATGTGATAATATGTAATAACAACCTTCTCTTTGCCATTCAGCTTAGGAAATAAAACTTTACCATACCTTTGTGCCTGTAGCCATAGCACTATGGTGTCCAATTCTGCCAGATCTTGGAAGCTAAGCAGGGTCAGGCCTGGTTAGTACCTGGATGGGAGACCACCTGGGAATACCAGGTGCTATAGACTTGGAAGGATGACCCAACAACCCACTCCCAAAAAACAATCAGCCATTGAAAGTCCTATGAATAGCAGAGAAGCACTAACAGTAGTGTTTCATCTGTTGTACATAGGGTTGCTATGAGTTGGACACCGACTGGACAGCACCTAACAACAACAACAACAACATAACTTTGGCGCTTCCTCTACATCCCTAAACCTCTTCTGCTCCCAGTGCTCGACTAAACCTTATCTGCAACATGCTATTTGAGGTATTGCTGATTCTCAAAATAAAGGAAGATCTTTATGATTTCCCAAAGTTAGTGAGGGCAGAACTAGAAAAGAATTTAGACTGGAGCAACAAGGGGGTGGATAGGGTAGATTTCCCTGAGCATAAGTCTCCAAAAGAGCCTTTCAGTTGGGAGACTGAATGTAACACCAGTACTCAGGTGAAGAAGCCAAGTCTGGTACTCCACTGCTGAGCCTAAAGACTGAGGCAGGCCAAAAATTCTCCGGAGTCAATGGTATCTCCTGGATACTTGTGAAAGCCAAAACAGAAATTAGAAGCAAACTATTTCTAGAGGAAATATAATGAAGGAAATGGTCAAGACCTATATTAAAATCAGGCAGTCAAGGTTAAAGAAATATAGTCAAAGAATATAAATAAGTGCAAATATAAAGAAATATAGTCAAAGAATATCCAGGCTACCATGAGTGAGTATCAACAGAAATAAAAACAACAGGGGCTGTGGGTATTGGAACTCATAGGGACAGAATATAAAACAGGTGCATATGAAATGTTTAGACCAATTAAGGACATAAAAACCAATGTAGGAAAACAACAAAAATTATCTATTTTTGGAAATATATGAATCTATAGTTTAAATTTTTTGATATGGAAATATTTTGACCGCTACTTCAATTTCATTAATTATTTAGGAGTGTTTACGTTTCTGTATCATCATGTGCCAGCTTTAATAATTATTTGATTCTATCATATACCTATTTTACCTAATTTCCTTAACTTGTTAACATAAAGCTTTTCAATTTTTCATTGTATTTATTATCTTAGCTGCATTTTTCATTAACACTGTATCAATTTGTAATATTGTTTCTTCTTTCTCCATTTTTTGTATTCAAATCTGCCAGAGTATTATCCCCCCACAAAAAAAGTGAAAAAATTGTTTTATTGGACTTTTCCATCAAATGTTCATATGCTATTTCATTTATTCCTACCATTCCCTTTACCATTTCCACCTGATACTTTATTTTGGCTTATTCTATTGCTGTTTACCAAGCTTTTCCCACTGACTGGCTGATGTGCTGGGTATTATGTTCCAAATCCACCTCTTTACACTCTGCTTTGTGGTGATTCTGGTTCTGGATATCATAGAAAAGGCATTTGCTAGTTTCATTTGACGGGAAGAACCAGGGTGAAATTGGATAACAGAAGAGAAGGGACTTTTTTCATTATGCTTTCTTATTTTTCTTAACAGGTCACCCCACCACGGCCTTTTACCTTGGAAGCAGTCATTAGTTACAGTTTTCAGGTTATCGGGGTGCTCCCACTGGAAGCCTCATTGTGCCCTACCACAAACACCAGTTAGTTAGTGCCTACTATTTATGTCCCTGAGTTTCAGCAACACAGAATTTCTTTGCAACTTAGTAGGTACTAACCATGGCTGGTTAGCATCCTCTCTTCAGAGGGTAGAGCCCCATTCCACAAAACTCTTTCTCCAAGCAGCTGAGATACCAGCAGCAGCTATGCAGTGGCACCTTTCTTAGAACCCTGAGTCCAACTTCTGTGGGTCCCTCCATGAAGCTTTGTAGCTTCTAATCAGCTTCCTGATGAGATTCCTGAGCTCAGTTTCCTTTTCTTCCTCCAGCTTCAGTGGTGTTAGCAGCTTTTTGTCATGATCTCATCTAATGTTCTTCTTTTCCTCGTTTTTTAGTCCTCCATCACACAATTAACAAATCCCATGTACTAAATTAGCTGGGATTTGGCTCAGTGGGTAGAGCACTGTGCTGCAGTCTCTGAGGTCCCGAGTTCAATTCCCAGCACCGCAAAAATGGGAGAAAGGCCTGGCAATCCACTCCCAAGGCAATCCTGAAACAGCCAGCCATTGAAAACCCTATGAGGGTCACTGTGAGTCAGATACCGACTCGACGGCACCTAACAACAACAACATGTATTAAATTATCTCTGTTAAAATACCTAGTGAAGTTTGCTTCCCCAAATGGACCTCAACTGATATAAATGGTCCACTTATTTATTTCTATTGTGCTTTCTATTATAAACATTTAAAGGTTGTGTTACAGTCTGTCTTGTTGCTCCTTCTTTGTTATACATATATGTTGTTGTTGTTGTTAGGTGCCGTCGAGTTGAGTCTGACTCATAGCTACCCTCATAGGGTTTTCAATGGCTGACTTTTCAGGATTCCGTTGGGAGTGGGTTGCCACATCCTTCTCCCATTTTGCGGTGCTGGGAATCAAACTCGGTGCTGGGAATCGAACTTGGAATTCCTCAGAGACTGCAGAGCTCTACCAACTGAGCTAAATCCCAGCCCAGCTAAATCCCAGCCCTATATGTATATAGCAGAAGAAAATCTGAGAACTGCATGTCTCAGAATAATCTTCATGTGTCCTGTGTTTGAGTGTGAATTAGAGTCTCCTTCTTTAAGCTAAAAAAGGGGGGCTATTATTTAAAAAGTAGATGTAAACCAGATATAAAATTCAGAGTAGCTCTAGGTGAGCCCCAATTTTCAGTGCTGTAAGCAGCTGAGATGCCGAACAGGTGCCTGAGATTCTTAGGTTCCTCAAGGGAAGCACCACAGAATTAATAGGAATTCCTCTTTTGTTTCTTTTTAAATTTTTCTTTTATTTAATTATTTAATTTGTAGGTCACACCACTTCTTTAGGTCATTTTTCTGTCCCATTAAAGTATAATTATATTGAGACAAACTGATTTGCATCTACCTTACTTTTTCTCTACTAATCTAATTTTTATGAATAAAAGGATTTCTAGATGGCTATTGACATGAAAGTATCCTGAATGTCCAGATTGTTTTGAGCACTTAGGATCCATACTAAAGAAAAACCATGAACTTATTATTCAAGATTACACACACAAAATAAATAAAAGTGTGCTCTCCATATGTTGGCTTCCAAATTCTTAAGCAGAGGTTCTAAACTGGAGGTGTTCCGCAGAAAAAAAAATTATGTTGTTATGTACCATTGAGTAGGGTAGCGACCCTGTGTACAACAGAATGAAACACTACCCAACACTGTGCCATGCCCAGTACTATTGTCAGTGCTTCTCTACTATTTATAGGGTTTTCAATGGCTGATTGTTTTGGGAGTGGGCTGCTAGATACTTCTCCCAAGCCTACAGCACCCAGAATTTCCAGGTGGTCTCCCACCCAAGGACTAATCAGGCCCTCCTCTGCTTAGCTTCCAAGATCAGCCAGGCCTGGAAGTCAGGGTGGTATGGCTACAGGAGACTTTTAATATGCAGATGCCTGAGCCTCATTCCTGGAGACTGGCTGAGGTTGGGTTCAAGTATGTTATTCTGAAAGCTCTTTTGGTGAATTTGGAATATCTTTAAAGCCTTCTTTTAAAACCACTGTTCTGGTTCCAAACCTTTAAATCATCCTTTGATCCTATGTTCTTAAGATTAACCCCAAGTTTTTCTCTCTTGCTTGTTTTTCTCCTTCATGGACCTCAGTATGAAAGTATACTTACTTTATGAAGTCATTTGGAAGCTAATGTTCAGAAAGTAGGAGTAAAAAAAACTCCTCCTGACTGACATCATCCCCTAAAACAAGGCTCCCTTCTTTGTACATAATGTCCCTGACCATGCTTATTATATCAGAATGAATGATAATGGTAGGCTTGTGAAATCAACATGCTGGGACCACATATTCCTATTTTATAAATGCAGAGTAACTCAGGAATGCCAAGTGGCAATGTCATAATCCTTCTGTTTTCTGCCAACTGATTGCCTTATGGACTCAAATATGTTACTCCTGAAACAGATGGCTCTCCCTACTCTCCAGGTTATTACATAAGGAGATGAGGGACAGTGGATTGAGCATGTTTGATTTCCAGGAAGACAGCACAATGCATGTGACAAGACCCCAGGTGCAAGGAGAAAACTGCTACAGAGCCAGGCTTGCCTGGATTTAAGTCTTGGCTCTGCCTCTTCCATCACAAGAACTTCAGCAACTCACCTCGTTTGGCCTCTATTTCCTCTTCTGTAAAAACAGAGGTAATAATATATCCTTCATGTACTTGTTAGAAATCTGAGGTATGGATCTCATAATGAGATCCATGAAGTTGTGCAATAAAAAATTACTAATAAAATAAGATTACTGGGGAAAAAATCTGAGCAATGCTTATATAAAATAATAGGCAAATAGAAGATATGCAATAGAAGATTTGCTTTTTAGAATTTCTATATGAAAAAACAAGATTTTTCCTAAGTTTCCTTCTGAATGGCATTTGCTCTGAATTGAGAAGACCATCTGATATGATTTAATTTACCTAGCAATCCTTTTTCAGGACCCCATAACAATGGCTTTTATAATATTGAGTGCACAGACAAAAATGCAGTCTGTAAAAGAATGATGTTTACCTGATTTTGCTTTTTCTGAAGACATTGAAATCTTATCTGGTAGTCCTACCAATAGAACCAAGTTAGGGGCCTAAAATCACGTGTGTGTCTGTGTGCATATGTGAGGCAGGATAGAGGAGGAGACTTAGGACTTTAAAAAGACACCAAAACAATTTGGTGAAAATTATGGAAACCACTCACTGGAATAGAAACTACATATAAATACTTAAACATTAGTGTAAGTATACATCTTGTTGTTGTCAGGTACCATCAAGTTGGTGTCCAACTCATAGCCACCCTATGTACAACAGATGAAACACTATTGTCAGTGCTTCTCTGCACTCATAGGGTTTTCAATGGCTGATTGTTTTTTTGGGGGGAGTGGATTGCTGGGTCCTTCTCCCAAGCCTATAGCACCTGGTGCTCCTAGGCGGTCTCCCATGCAAGTATTAACCAGGTCCGATGCTGCTTAGCTTCCAAGATCTGACAGGATTGGATGCCACAGTGGTACAGCTGCAGGCTAAATATACTTACATAAAACAAATGACAAATGATAAGTAATGGGGAAATCAGAGTCTTTTCCATTTCACTCCTATACAGGAATTAGTAAAATGACTCAACAATTAAGACATTCAACTAAAACATACTATTTTTTTACATTCTACTGAGTATTTTGTGTGTCATGTATTCTTATGATATTAAGCAGAATGGTATTTTCTTGAATTAAAGCTTTTATATTATTTCAAATTTCAAATTTTTGTCGTAAGCAGGTATTTGAGATATTTGTATCAAGTATGTCTTGAGCCTCACCTCAAATCTCTTAAACCTGACAGCACCCAACCTCAGCTATACCCAATCCTCTTGCTTTCTGCCCTCAGAAATCTCTGACACCTGATGTGCGATGTCTATGGGAGGCCAACAGGTACCAATGCCTGAATAAATCTAGAAGACAGGCATCCATGTGAAAACCATTGCTCAATGCAAAGCTGGAGAGAGTGAATAAATGTCTGCCTATCTTCTTCTCATACTGAAAAGTTAGAGGTATGTTGTACATGGCTCCTTAGAGAGCTACAGTGGCACCATGCCCTAGTGGGCCACAGTCTCTCCTTTTCCATTTCACCCTCCCCAGTCTCCCATTTATGCCCCCAAGACCACATTCCCAAGTAAATTGCCTTCATAAAAGGTGTGTTTCTGACCCAGTGTTCCGATGGAAAGCCAGGCTAAGATAGTTTCACTAAGGCCAAAGAGCTAAGAAAAATCGCTGAGTGCCTGAGCTTATATAAAAGGAAGACTTAGTTTTGTACAGCTGTATACTGTCTCTATCCAAGTGTTCTGTATTTTCTCCCTATGCTTTCTGTTTCTCTGAAATAGAACTTGGCATGGTGGGCCAGGCAGGATGTTCCAATTCTTTTCAGGTCAGGTCAAAAATAAGTCATTGAGGGCCCAAATGTGCAGGTCATGATCCTTCTTATGTAATACTATTAAACCTCTACCTCTGTTCTAGTGCAAGTAGCGCTTAGGCCGCCTTAACGCCCACTTTATCCCCTAAGTCACATTTCTTAAAAACCTTCCCTCAAAACGTAAGTTCCCCAAATCTGTTTCCTGTTTCCTCACTCTGAGCAAAACAAGAATATGCCCTCCCATAAATTTTACTTAGTTTGGCTTTTATTTCTGGCAAACAATATCACCAAACACGTAGAAATGGAAAATGACGGCACTGAGTGGCACATTCTTGGCAAAATTCTCCTTGACCTCCTTTTACTTTCCTAGTCAAGGGCTTTCCAAGACCTGCTCCTCTGCTCATCTGCATCAGGCAGGGTTGCTGTTGCTGTGTTCATATTTCCACATGACATGTACCTTGGGCTGGGTTTAGATCAGTTGATAGAGCGCTGCTCTGCACTTTCTGAGGCCATGGGTTGGATCCCCAGCAGCGCAAAAATGGGAGAGTGAACTGGCAGCACACTCCCCAATCAGCCATTGAAAACCTTAGGAATCGCAGAGAAGTACTGACATTGTGCTACACATAGCACAGTGTCAGGGAATGTTTCCTTCTGTTGTACATAGGGTCACTATGAGTGGACTCAACTGGACAGCACTAGGTATTATACTTCTTGTGTGTCCTCTGTGGGTGGGTGAGGAGAATCATCTTGCCCAAGAGAAGGCCACACATGTTCTGTGTATTCCCATCTGGCCTTGAAGATATGACTCAGATGGAGCTGCTTTCACGCTGACCTCCATTTTTACCTGAAATGTCTTCCATTCTACAGTAAGGCCAACCTTGCTTCCTCCTTTTAGTCAACCATATGTTTTTGCTGGATTTTGTTTTGTGTCACTATAGGACATTTCCTTCCTTCTTCAAAAGGCTGAAGAATTTTCCCTCTGATAGCTTAACAGAATCCATCTCTCAGTATAACCTCTCCTCTTTGGTTTTCCATTTCTTTAGCCAAGCCACAGATAAAAAGTGAAACTTGGAGTCAGACTGGCATTGGATTCTAATCCCAGCTCTGTCATCTACAACCTGTGTGATGCTGAGTGGGTATTTCTACTTCTGAATGTATTTCATGTCTGGGGTTTAGCTCAGTTGGTAGAATGCTGATCTGTGCTCTCTGAGGCCCTGGGTTTGATCTCCAGCACTGCAAAAGCAGGAAAAGGACCTGGTAGTCCACTTCGGAACAATCCCGAAACAATCAGCCACCAAAAACCCTATAAATAGAAAAGAAGTACTGACATAGTGCCAGGCATAGCACGGTGTCAAGAAATATTTCATTGTGATGTACATAGGGTTGCTATGAGTCTGACCCCACTTGACAGCACCTAAAAACAACAATGTATTTCACAGAACCCCAGAATTCTTGTTAAGAATAAGTAATATATGGGGTATATGCTCAACAAATGACTGTTTCTTCATCTTTAACAGTTAGTAGCTCTATTTTCCTTGAATACATAGTCAGTCATGTCTTGCTGTAGTTATCCATTACAGCTAGATCTACCCTTCCCAGCTGATTCACCTTCAGTTTCCCTGGGTTTCACACTTACTCTGTTCATGACTTCTCCTTGGCCAGATTCCAATGAATGGCTTTGGCCTTTTACAAAATGTCTTGAATGTTATTGTAAGAGCTATCCATTGCTGAGTGAAAACAAGCATGTGTTATCTCATACAGTTTCTAGGGGTCAGGCAGCCAAGAGCATCTTAGCTGGGCTTAAGGTTCTCACAAAGTTGCAGTCAAGAAGTTGGCTGGGGCCACTGGCATCTCAAGGTTCTACGGGGACCAGAAAACTCAAAACATCTTATCTGCCATAGATCCCATTTCAGTAACAAAGCAAGCTATCTGATCTCTTCTTGTAGATACCGAAATGCTTATTGAGTTATGTATGGTGGGCTTACAATGTGACTCTTCTCACCTAGACAAGACAGCTCTAGGTTAGGCTCTTTCTGATGTAAAAATCTGAGAACTCAATGATTTGAAGGTCACTAAGCCTAATTCACAGTCTATCCTATCTTCACAAAGAAAATGATCTTCAGTGAAGCTAGGATTTTCCTCATGGAACCACTTTGTGTGCATTCCAGAAGCTGAAACATGCCTCCTGGGACCAGAGTTCTGCACCATCTAGTCCAGCAGACATGCTCTAGGATTGCGACATATTTGTTACACACGTTTGTTGTACATTTTAATGGTTCCCAAATCAGCTATGGGAAAAATGCAGTTACTATGATTCTGATTACTTCCTGTTCGCTCCTCCAAACCCATCCTTTGCTGTTCTATGCTCTAGAAGACTGAGATCCATGGACTTCATCCACAGGCTCCCTTGATCTTGGCATCTAGTCAACTGGAAGTGCTGAATGAAGATTGAAGGAGTAGGAAGAGAGTGAGCTTGGGGTATTTACCCTTAACTACTCCTGGCCAGCTGGCAGCATTAGCTCTGTCTCTCTACCAAAAGCCACAGTCTATGTCAGCCTACCTACCCCTTCCTGATCCCTACAGCCATGTTCTTCCAGCCCATTCAGGCTTAGAGTTGTTAACTCTTCTCCGACTAACTCTATTAACTCCAGGGTGCTTTGTTACCATTTTTTCTTCCAAAACCCTGCCCACAACTTTGTAAATAGTCCTTTATTAAACTCTCCTTCAGTACCTAGCTTGAATTGTCACTGTTTCCTGTAAGGCTCCTAACTATGAAGTATTGTTGTTGTTAGGTGCCACCAAGTTGGGTCCAACTCATAGCAACCCAACATACAGCAGAATGAAACATTCCCTGTGTCCAGCAATGTCAGTACTTCTATGCTATTCACAAGGTATTCAAAGGTCGATTGTTTCAGGAGTTGGCTTCCAGGTCCTTTTCACATTTTGGGGGTACTGGGGATCGAGCTCAGGGCCTCAGAGAGTATAAAGCACCATTCTACCACCTGAGCTAAACCCCAGCCCTACTATGAAGTTGTTGTTATTGGTAGGTACCGTCAAGTCGGTGTCCAACTCATAGCAACCCTACATACAACAAGTGAAACAGTATTGTTAGTGCTTCTCTGCTATTCATAGGGTTTTCAATGGCTGATTGTTTTTGGGGAGTGGGTTTCCAGGTCCTTCTCCCAAGCCTACTGCACCTGGTATTCCCAGGTGGTCTCCCATTCAAGTACTATGAAGTTGTTGTTGTTGTTGTGTGCTGTTGAGTCGGTATACAACTCATAGTGACCCTACATACAACAGGGAAAACGCTATTGTCAGTTCTCTCTGTTGTTCATAGGGTTTTCTTTTTTTAACTTTTTTTTTTCTTCTTTTCTTTTCTTTTTCTCTTTTTTTTTTTTTTTTTTTTTTTTTTTTTTTTTTTTTTTTTTTTTTTTTTTTTTTTTTTTTTTTTTTTTTTTTTTTTTTTTTTTTTTTTTTTTTTTTT
>VMDO01017521.1:0-24935 GCA_007922755.1 Pedetes capensis | reverse complement strand
TTTTTGAGACAGGGTCTCACTAAGTTACGCAGACTGCCTCTGGTCTCAAACTTGTGATCCTCCTGCCTCCACCTCCCCAGCCGCTGGGATTACAGGTGCCCGGCGCTTATTCATAGCGTTTTCAATGGCAGATTGATTTTTGGGAGTGGGTTTCCAGGTCTGTCTCCCAAGCCTACAGCACCTGGTGTTCCCAGGCAGTCTTCCATCCAAGTACTAACCAGGCCCAACCCTGCTTAGCTTTCGAGATCTGACGGGATCGGATGCCACAGAGCTGGGGCTGCAGGCAACTATCAAGTAGATGGTTTTAAGTAACACAGCCTCCCAGGATGCCTGCAGCTATATATTAAGTATAAGGTATAGTCAAAAGAAATTAAAGTAGTTAGTTCACTATTGAATTAGTTGTTATCTGCTTAGTGATTGGCAATATTTTTCATTTCTAGAAAATCTATGTGAATAATCATTAATTGCTAAAAGCTACAAGAGCTGAGTATTAACTAAGTATCATTGATATTAAACCTAGTAAAATACTTCATGACTTAAAAATAATAAGCAACTTGTAAGTGACAAGCATTCTATCAAACGATTTACAGTTTTTAAATTATTTTAATTCTCACAACCATTCTGCCTAAGCATAGTATTTTTGCCATTTGGCAGATGTGTAAACTAAAGCTCAAAGAGAAATACCTTATCCAATGTCATATAGGCAGCCAATGATGGAGCTGTCTTGCAAACTCAGGCAGAACTTGGAACCTATGTGCTACTTAATTTCCATTGATAAAGAAATAGCTAAGTAAAAATGAAAATGGAATGCCTTTGCTTATGTGGAAAATGTTTGCTAAATTCTGCATATAGTGTAAATAGGCTATTCAGAATTATAAATTATACAGAGTTGTAAGAGTTCTATTTATTCCAAGCTTGATAGTTGATTTTGCAAAATAAAGGAAACTACAGCTATTGTAAATGTCAAGTGTGAGCCACAAATAGAAACAAGTCTGCATTTACCAAACACCACACATACACACACACACACACACACACACACACACACACACACACACACACACGAGTCTAACTCTAGTGTTCAGTAACTCCTCAGCTGAGAAGGGGTTAATCATAGGACTTCTTATAAAGCTCCTTATAAATAATGGCTGTGTTTACACAACCTGGAAGTACTGAATTTTTCCCTGAATGAGTCGTTGTTTTGGCATAGTGTAAACAGAGTCTGTGCTAGGAAGAGGACTTCTTTGTCTAATGAAGCTCAGAGCGTTTAAGCAGCTGCTTGGTTTCACTCCAGAGGTGTTTGCATTTCATTGACAGATGGAGTAATTTCCAAATGGTTTTCAATCAATACATACCAGACAAATGATAGTGAATTATCTCTTCCGAGAAAAAAACAGGAAAATATAATTTAACCATTATATCTTTTTCTACTTTTTACTTTTCTTGCATCCATTATTAAATAATTACCACAAAAATCACTGCAGGAATGTGGAACTCCACGTAGTGTCCCATATTCAAAGCTGTTTATTTTCATGGGGTTTGGTAGTATTTGTGTATTCTTGGGTTTTTTTGTTTGTTTGTTTTGGTTTTGGTTTTTTTGTTTTGTAGTGTTTTTTTTAGAAGGTGGCATTATGCATGTCTGCAGCATGGTTTTTGCAGAAATTTATACCTGTTACTCTTTATTTTGGCTTATCTAGGAGGCATCAGATTGTGTGCTAAGTGCTATGTGTACTTCAGATAGTACCAATATTTTAAAAGATGTTTAAGTAAAACCTACAAGACATTACTATTGCTATTTTATGTTCCCAATTTCTACTTGAATTCATATACATGTGAACCATATTCTTTGTTCTTCATTTCTTCTTCCATCCATTTTAGGATGTTTTCCTTCTTCCTGAAATATATCCTTTAGAAAAAATTGCTTTAATGAGATGTTGTTGGATGCATTCCCTCTTTTTATAATGTTTACTTCTTTTGCCTAAAAATTATTTTATTTCACATTCATTCATAAAAGATACTGGGTGAATACAGAATAGTAGTGTTCATTAGTTTTCTGTCATTATAACAAAATACCCAGGGTAACTTATAAAGACAAGGTTTTTTTTGACTTTTTTTTTTTTTCATGCCCAGGTCATGACTGGATCAATCCATTGCTTTTAGGTCTCTCATAGGTGTGCCTACCAGGGGTGACACATGGCAGGAAGCATGTGGCATAGTAAACTGCTCACCTCATAGCCCAGAAGCAAAAGAGTAAGAGGCTAAGATACCATAATCCCCTTGGAGGGCACACATCCAATGCCCTAAGGTCCTCCCAGTAGACTCTACATCATAAAGGTTCCACACTGCCCATAGTATCACCCTGGGGACCAACCCTTCAGCATGTAGGCCTCTGGGTGATCTTCAGCATCCAAACTACAGCAAATGGTTTGGCAATTGTTTTTTCAGCATATTTCTGTTTCTATTCCATTGGCTCTGCCTTCTGTTGTTGCTGTTGACATATGAGTTGTCCATCTAACTGTCACTGCTTGGAGGCCACAGTGGATTCAGTTATGTGCTGCTAGAATCCACTTTGGGGGCTAACAAGGTTACACCTCAGATGCTGAAACTACTACCAGCTGACAGCCCTTTGCTATCAGCCTCACTAGAAATTGTTTCCAACTGAAAAGAACCACTTCAACCAGGTCCATGTCCTAATCCTGGAGGTAACCTATATGTGAATACATTTCTGATCCATAAACGAGGTGACATGAGAGACTGCCAGCTTTGAGTGCAGGCCAAGGCAAGGAGTGGTTTTCCTAGCAGCAACTATAGGTGAGTTGTGATATCAATGATCTTGCCATTTGGGCCATTGTCAGCAGCAGACCCGAAGTTGTTAGATATGTCAATTGTAAGAAAAGGTACTATGTATAAGCACCAATAGAAGGAAGAGTCACCATTACAGTTATAAAATAAGACCATGTTATCAATGGCAGAAAAGTATATCACTTTATAATGGGGGTAGGGGTTGAACATGAGCAATGTACAATGGCACACAGGTATGGCAATGTCATGATGAAACCCATTAATGTGTACACTAACTAAAAATGCTATTGTGTATAGAAAGAAATAAATAGAAAGAAGGAAAGATATTGATCTCTTGATATAGTCACATCCTTCAATTACACCAAAAAATCCACTTAGTGGTAAAATTTCACTCTTCAACCCCTTCTATCCTGGAAGGAACAAAGATTAATTTTAATTTTCCAACATATATTCTAGGAATGAATTTGACTTCCTATTCTCAGGACTTCAACCAACATGGTTATTTAGGTTTGAAGATCTCAAGCCACCCAACTGGGATGATGACATTACATTGCACCAGACCAATGAACTCAGTCTATGACTAAGGGGATACTGGGTAATGGATTCATACAGAGTTAGCAAAGATAAAGATAGCAAAGTTAAAGCTAGTTAGCAAAGGTAAAGCTCACTCCAAAAGCAGAGTAGTAGCAACCTGAGAATCATGTGTGAACCAACACACCTCTCCCAGTCCCATGAGGATTGTAACTTCTTGGGATTAAGGAGGCAAGGAGGAGAGTCAGGCCTAGGAGAATAGCCCAGTAGATAATGTGGCTTTTAAATTAATAACTTTAAACTCTGAATGGAATTAATAAGTTTTAATACCCAGTTGCAATTTAAACAAAAGATTGTATTATCTTTCAGTGGCAAGTTGAAGAGGATCTTTAAAGTTTTTTCATTGGTTGGTTTGGTTGTGTGTGTGCATGTGCACGTGTGTGTGTGTGTGTGTGTGTGTGTGTGTGTGTGTGTGTTGTGCTTTATTTTTTGACAAGATCTCTATGTAGTCCAGACTGGCCTCAAACTCACCATCCTCCTGGGTCAGCCTCCTGAGTGCTGAGATTACAGGCCTGCACCACCACTCCCTTACAAGTTTAAGAGATTTTAACAATAGCAGAAATGGCAGCATGATAGCTAAGTGCAGCTTGTTGTTCTTAGGTGCTGCCAAGTTGGATCCAACTCATAGCACCTGCAGCTGTGCCACTGTGGTATCCAATCCCATCAGATCTCGGAAGCTAAGCCGGGTCAGGTCTGGTTAATACTTGGATGGGAGAGTCACTTGGGAATACCAGGTGCTTTAGGCTTGAGAGAAAGACCCAGTAACCCACTCCAAAAAACAAGCAGCCATTGAAAACCCTATGAATAGCAGAGAAGCACTGACAATAGTGTTTTGTCTGTTAACATAAAGTCACCATGAGTTGGACATAGATCCAACCGCACCTAACAAGTGCAGCTTAGATATAGTAAAAGTAAAGTTATGTTTCTAACAGCTTGTTGTTGTTGTTAGGTGCCGTCGAGTTGGTATCCGACTCATAGCGACCCTCTGTTCAACAGGGGAAACACTATTGTCAGTGCTTCTCTGCTGTTCATAGGGTTTTCAATGGCAGATTGCTTTTTGGGAGGGGGTTGCCAGGTCCTTCTCCCAAGCCTACAGCTTCTGGTGTTCCCAGGCGGTCTCCCATCCAGGTACTAACCAGGCCCAACCCTGCTTAGCTTCCGAGATCTGACGGGATCGGATGCCACAGGGCTACAGCTGCATTTAGCTCAGTTGGTAGAGCGCCGCTCTACAGTCTCTGAGGTCCCGAGTTCGATTTCCAGCACCATAAAAAGTGGGAGAAGGACATGGCAACCCACTCCCAAGGCAATCCTGAAACAAATTGCCCTTGAAAACCTTATGAGGGTTGCTATGAGTCGGATACGACGTGAAGGCACCTAACAACAACAATCAGCCCATCTAATATCTAACAGCTAGCTGTGACTATTTCAAAACATTGCACCAGTAAACTTTTTATAATGTAGGCACCCTGACAGGCAAATTTCAGATCTTTTGGGCCCTGACTCATCATTACCCATGCTGGTTCATTCTCATCTCTAAAAAAGAGAGAAATTCAATTGAGGAAGTGGAGAGAAATTCATTTCATTTTGAAAACATGAATCAGTTTTCTTTCATTACCATCCAAATGTCATTGAACGATCCACTTATTGGTATAGACACCTTTATAAAACACTTAAAATTCTCCAAAACTCACCCTTATATGTTACTGGAAGAAATGTAAAATTGTTCAGCCACTGTAGGATTAAAAAGTTCTGTGGTTCTCCAGTAAAGTTAAACACTGAATTACCATGTAAGCCAGCAATTCTACTCCTAGGCATACAGCAAATAACTGAAAACAGATGCTCAAACAAAAATTTGTACAGAAATATTCATAGCAAGACCTTTCACGGCAGTCTAAAAGTAGAAACAACCCTAATGTGTACTAACAGATGAATGAATACACAAAATGTAGCATATCCATACAATGGAATATTATTCAACTATAAAAAAGAATGAAGTACTGATACATGCCGCAAGAAAAATGAAGCTTGAAAATATGCTTAAAGTGAATGTAGCAGACCCCAAATGCCACATATTTTGTGATTCCATTTATTTGAGATAACCACAATAGCAAATCCATAAAACCAAAAGGCTTTGTGATTTCCAGAGGTGGGGTGGTGGTGGTAATGAGAAGTGATTGCTTAATGGGTACAGAGTCTCCTTTGGGGGTAATGAAATAATCCTGGAACTAAATAATAGTGAAAATTTCACAATATCATGAATGTACTTAATGCCACTGACTTGCACGCTTTAAAATAGTGAAAATGGTAAGCTTTCTGTTAGAAATTTTAAAAATTATCCAAAACTCATTAAGTACTTGCCTTCTTTCCCCAAATCATTTTCGTTAATAGGAAAGTTTCCTGCATTACTAACTGATATGGGTCACCGATTTTTCCTTGTGGGAGGCAACTAAAGACTCTGATTGCACTAAGTAAAACTGGTCAGCTGTTTTACAAAGAAAACACCTGGCACTACACCCTGGGATCTTGAAAGAACTGCTTGCTAAGCCTCTTCCCCAGGGTAAATTCAGGCAGAAGTGTCATGAGTCTGAGCTGGCCAGGTTTGTGAGAGCCACACCCAGCGGTTAATAAGTCGTTCCGAACTCAACATGCCCCATCTTAATAACCAGTTCTTCTCCTAGTTCGTAGGTTCCCATAATCATGTGGCTACTCAAATGAGAGCAGCAAAAACCACTAACAATTTGGAGACGAGACAGAGTCCAGAAAAGGAAGCAAAGTCATGAAAATATAAATTTAGCTTGAGGTGTTCCATGAACATGAGGCAGAGACCTAGAATTAGGGCTTGTTTTAAATTTCAAAACTGACAAAATAGTGGTGTCTGAAACAGAGCCATTTGCGTAAGGAAATCTCTGAAGAAGGGGCCGCATCCCGTTGGCCCACATACGAGGGAATTGACCAAAGAATTCCAAACCTTTGGAACTTAAAAGTTTCTTTGGTCTGGCGGCAACTGGTTAAAACAGTTTGCCATGACCTAAAGCTGAGAAAGTCAACCTGCAAGTACCAAGGAGTGGAAACTGCAGCTTCCTCTACCCCAGAATGACAGGCATACTAACTTTTAAGTTGGAAGCAGGCCAGTACCAAAAGAAAAAATGAATATTGGGAGGTAGCAGGAGCCAAGCTAGATAACGTAAAACCTTGAAGTCTGAGTATTCTTTTAAGCTCAATTAAAAGGTATTGTAGAATTTTAAGAAGGAAAATATAATTTATATTAATAAAAGATAATTCTCTGGTTGCTGTGTGGAAGATGGACAGATTCCAGGAATTTGTGAGCACCAGTAAGAATAGTTAGTAGAAAAGAAGCTAGATGATGATGGCATAGAGCAAGGGGGTAACAATGAAATCTAGAGGAGCAGACAGATTCAAAATGGATCTTTTTGTTTGTTTGTTTGTTTTTTGCAGTACTTGGATATTGAATCCAAGGTCTCACAATGCTAGGTAAGTACTCTAACACTGACCTGAGATGTACCCCTCAGTCTTATTTATTTACTCATTCATTCATTTATTCACTCATTTAGAAACAGCATCTCACTAAATTGCACAGCCTGCCTCTGGCATTGAACTTGTGACCCTCCTACCTCAGCCTTCTAAGTAGCTGAGATTACAGGCATGTACCATGGAGTCCAGCTACATTTATCATTTCTTTACAGCAAAAAGATTCAAACTCCTTTTTTCTAGCTTTTAGAAATATACATTACCTTACTGTTATAGTCATCTTACTACACCATAACATGCCAGAACATCTTACTCCTATCTAACTATAGCATGTCCTTCTCTAAACCTTTGCCAATATGAGAAATGAAAACAGCATTGCATTAGATTTTAAAAAAATAGTGAAGTAAAGCATCCATTCACATATTTGTTGGTCCCTGTGATTTGTATATTTATTGTCTGTTCTTATGGATTCGTCATACTGCTTTGTGAAGCCTGGTGACTGACCCCTCAGAAGCCCTTTATGTCCCTGAGCTTTCTTGATGCTATATTATTAGTTCCCTCTTAGTGACTATACATTTCCTGTTCAGGCTCCTATGTTATCTCCATTTCCTATTACCCACTCCCACACTTTTAAACTTCTGTTCCCAAATCTCTTCCCTCCTTTTGAAAATGTCCTTAGATGATCTCTTCAATTCCTACCATTCAGTTATGTTCTCTGTATTAACCATCCTACAGTCTCTCTACCCAATCACAGACTCTTTCCAGATGTTCAGACCAACGGTTCTGATTGTCCATTCTGTATTTTCTTTTTTACAGCCAGTAGACATCTTCATTAGGACATATCTAAAATAAAACACCAGCCAATACCTTCTACTTTAATATTTCTATCAATAGTATGAAATTTATCTGAATTTCTCAGACTATCACTTCCTGTATTCATTTTTTCATTTTTAAAACAAATATTTATAGGGCATTTTCTATGCGCCATAGTACAGTGCTGGACCCTAAGGCTTTTATTCTTTAAGCACTGTCCATGTGCTGATCTTATTACTAAATTTTACAGATTGTTCCTTTATGGAAAACTCTCAAATTTATTGCCTCTTTTTTTGTTGTTTTGTTTTTGTTTTTTCCTACTGTGATGTCTTAGCTCTTAATGGCTTCACTGAGTTGTTTTTGTCTCATCCATAACCTCATCACCCTCCTTACTTCTCAGAGGTGACCACATTGATCACTCTAGGCCATGACTCTGATAATATTATTCCCTCTCTTAAAAATTATCTTTCATAGAACATTAACAGATAAAGAAAAATCTAGCTCTTTAGCCAACACTGGTGGCCCACCAACCTCATCTCTCACTATTCCTTGTTCTCCAGCCAACCTCTCATAGACATGGTTGCATATGTCACTTTCTTCCTTCTTAATCATATTACTTTATTTAATATATCCTTTTTAGATTAACATATGATATATATATATATTAAAATGAAGAGGGTTTAAGTGTACAATTTGATGAATTATGACAATGTGTACACTCATGAAACCTATACCAACATAAAGATAGAGAATATTTCCAGTGACCAAACCATTTCCTGTGTTCCTTTCAAATCAACCCCATCCCTATCTACAGGTAAATGCTGTTCTGATTTCTAGTAGTATAGATTAGTTTTGCCTTGTCTTGAATTCTATATAATTAGAAGCATGCATAATGTATTTTTTCAGTCTGGTTTCTTTAGCTAGATATGAAGTTTGTTGAATTCATCTATGTTTGTCTATGTGTCCATGATTTGTTCCTTTTTCATTGCTGAGTAGTGCCCCATGATCTGAATATATCACAATTTCTTTATTCAGTCTCCTGTTAATGAACATTTAGATGATTTTGTTTAAGGTTTTTATGGATAAAGTTCTACAAATATTCATGCACAAGTCTTTTTATGGACACATTTTAATCTCTTTTGGATAAATACTTAGGAATTTAATTTGTGGGTCCTATGATATATATATGTTTAAATTTATAAGAAAATTGTTTTACAGTCTCCCAAAAGGGTTTTGTCACTTTTCACTCTTATTATGAATGTATGAATGTTCTAGTTGTTCCACTTCCCCTTCAATATTTGCTGTAGTCCTTTCAATTTATGTGGTCCTAATTGGTGTGAGAGAGAAGGATGTGGCAATCCACTCCTGAAGCAATCCTGAAATAATCAGCCATTGAAAACCCTTTGAGGGTCACTATGAATTGGACCTGACTCAATGGCACCTAACAACAACAGTTGGTGTGAAGTGGCAAGTCACTATGGTTTAATGTACATTTGCCAGTTGACCAGTGATGTTGGCCACCTTACATGTGATTATTATCCACTTATTTTGTGAAATGACCCTTGAAGTCTTTTTCTTATTTTTATTGGATTTTTTATCTTTGTATTATTGATATATACTAGCTTTTTAAATATTCTGGATACAAATCTTTTGTCTAATATACATTTAATTTTCTCTCAGTCTTTGTCTTACTTTTTAATTTTCTAATGTTTCTTATGATAAGCAGAAAATTTTAATTTGAACAAAGTCTGATTTATGCTTTTCTTAATGTTACTGATGCATAGAGTCTAAGAAATTCTTACCTGCTTAAGTATTAAAATGTCTGATGCTTCTTTATAGAAAGTTTTAAAGTTATATGAAAATTCAAAAGATTTAGAATATTCAAAAATGATGTTTAAGAAAACAAGTTGGGAGGACAAAAGCTATTTAATTTCAACAGACCACTAAGCAACACAAAAGAAGGCAGTAGTGTGGTAATTATGTAATGATAGACCAATAATCAATGGAATAGAAGAGGGTACCAAAATTGATTCTCACATATAAGATCAACAGATTCTTGAACCAAGACAACTCCAAAGATAAGGAAAGTCTATTAACTAAGATGTTCTAGAATAATTTTAAAAAAAAATATGAAAAAACAAAATACTAAACTTTACCTCACATCACACACAAAAATTTATTTGTGGTGGAACATACAGTCAAAGATGAAAACTAAAACTATATAGCTTTTTTAATCTATATTTTTCTGTCATTTTCTTACTTTACTTTTTTATGTGATACTTGTGGGCTGAACCCAAGACTTCACACATGCTTTGCAAGTACTCTACCATTGAGCTGCACCCCAAGATGATTTTTTAATCTTTTATCACCTTGAGACAGGGCCTCGCCAAATTACACAGGGTCCCTCTGGCCTCGAACTCATGATCCCTCTGCCTCCACCTACCTAGTCCAGGATTACAGGTGTGTACCACCACACCTGGCTCTCCTATCATTTTCTTTTAACATATTACCCATTCTTCCCCCACATGTCTGTCAGTTTGTCATGATGTGGGGTTTTACATATTGCTGTGATGTTGAAAGCTATGCCACTGGTATTTCAGATACCAGCAGGGACACCCATGGTGGACAGCCTTCAGCTGAGCTTCTAAACCAAGACACACTAAGGAGAAGGACCCAGCAGCCCACTCCTGAAACAACTGGCCATTAAAAACACTATGAATAGCAGAGAAGCACTGTCAAATATAGTACCAGAAAATGAACACCCTAGCTTGGAAGGTATTCAAAAGATGACTGGGGAAGAATTGCCTCCTCAAAAAGAGTCAACCTTAATGACTGTAACAATGGACTCAAACATTTAAAAAAAAAGATTGTGTTCATGGCATAGTGTTCCATTCTGTTTTACGTAGGGTCACTATGAGTTTGACCCAACTCAAGTACACATAACAATAATAACAACAACCTGTTCTTCAAGCTATATCCAAATATACCTTTCTTCATAAAGCTATTTATGATCATCCCTGCCAGATGAAGTATTAATTTATCTAATGCTTGCAGCACTGTCCTTATGTTGTTTTAAATATTGTGCTATGGTCAACTGTGCATGTGTGTGTACGTGTCATCCTTCTAAATGGTGCTTTCTTTGACCAAGTCCTGTTTTTCATTGAATTCTCTGAACCATGCAATGGAGCATGTATTAAATTAGTCTGCAACCAAGTATGTTAAAACATCCACATGTAAAGCCAGGCATGGTGATACATGCCTATAATCCTAGCAAGAGGGAGACTGAGGCAGGAGGATCATGAGTTCAAAGCCAGCCTGGGATACATAGTGAGACTCTCTCTCAAGAAAACAAAAACAAGCACACAAACAACAACAAAATTCTCACATAGACCAGAAGTAAATTATGCAACAGAAAAACATTGATAGTTAATTTAAAAACTGTAACTCCATATAGAAGTATTGAAAAAGAAGAGAAGGAAAACAAAAACAGAATTGCTGCTTTCTTGCAGGATGGAAATAGAGATGGATCAAACTCAAATTAATTCTAGTAAATATGTCAATATATAATTACTCAGTTGCTAATAACTCCTAAGCAAGAACATATTTGCGAAATTGGACAGGACCTTTGCTTGTACAACTACAAAGACTTTATCAAGGAACAATGTAAGCTATACAAGGGCTTTTTTGAATATAAACTTAACAACAACCAGGCATAGTGGCTCATGCCTGTAATCCCAGCGATTTGGGAGGCAGAGGTAGGAGCATCATGATTTTGAGGCCAGAGGCAGCCTGTGTAAGTTATCAAAACTCTATCTCAAAATGAAAACTTAAAATAGGGTTGATGGTACAGCTCAGTGGTAGAGCTCTTGCCTAGCTTGTGCAAGGCCCTGAGTACAACCCCAGTACTGCAATAAAGAAAAAAACTTAACAATCATCAAATAATACTCTATGGAAAAATAAATTGACATCACATGTGATCTTCCCATTAGCTCATTTGGTAGCATGCCACCCTGTACCCTCCGAGGCCATGGGTTTGCGCCCCAGCACCACAAAAATGGGAGAAAGACATGGCAGCCCACTCTTGAAGCAATCCCAAAAATAATCAGCCACTGAAAACCCTATGAATAGCAGAGAAGCACTGACATAGTGCCAGGCATGGCACAGTGACAGGAAGGGTTTCATTCTGATGTGCATGGGGTCACTATGAGTCAGATCCGACTCGACTACATCTAGCAACAACATATTTCTATTTACAACAAACATTGATAAGACCAGTATTGTGAATAATTCTATAGTCATTGTCATTTCTGAATATTTTGCTTCACTTTAAATGCTGCCGTTATTGAATATTTTGGTTCATCTTAAAGTATGTATATTGCTTTGGTACTTCCCGCATTGTCTCATACACAATTCAGCCAAGAATGCATTCAGCTCTGTGTGTCACCCTGACTCCGAGGGACGGCACAGCAAAGGAGCAGCTCTAATGAGCAAGTTGAAATGGGAAGACAATAACAATAAGCAATTTTAAAAACTGCAATGAGTTTTAATTTCAGTTGAACAATATAATGAAGCTTATTAAAATCTCAGCTTATTTGTGAGACTCCATTTATATCTGTCTCACTAGAGCCCTATTTATTCTCTGAAATCATACCTTTGTTTCAAAGGCTGAATCACTGTAGCTGTATCAGTATTTTAAAATTGACTTTTTATATGGAAATATATCTGTGTCTGTAGGTGAGATGTTTCCTAATGACTAAATAAAAATTGGGAGAAGGACCTGGCAATCCACTCCCAAAGCAATCCCGAAAACAGCCATTGAAAACCCTATGAGGGTCGCTATGAGTCGGATACCTACTCGACGGCACCTAACAACAACAACAAATAAAAATAATCTAAGAATGGGTGCTGCTTTATTGTCAAGGCACATTTACTTTTAAATCTATACTGTTTTTAAGATGCTTAAAAGAATGAAGCTGTTACTGTCCTCCTGTCCTTGTTACCATCACTACTGCTAATCACACTGTACAAACACTGGACTAAAGAGCAAGGCATTTTTAAAGCTCTTGATGTGATTTCACACATTCAGACACCTTCCTGAGTGACTCCACCGTCCTCCCTCAGCATTAGTTTCTCCACAATGTGCACACATCTTTGTGTGCATACATCCCCATGTGAGGTCTCTTAAAAGAAAGCTAAAGCTACTTTGATTTGCCAACCATTGTTAATAGGAGTTTAATATCAAGCATTGTTGTTGTTGGGTGGAACTCATCACCACCCTATGTACAACAGAATGAAATGCTCCCTGACACTTGTGCCACACCTGGCACTATTGTCAGTGTTTCTCTGCTATTCATAGGGTTTTTCAATGGTGGATTGTTTCAAGAGTAGGTTGCCATGTCCTTCTAGCCTGCAGCAGCTGGTATTCCCAAGCCATCTCCCACCCAAGACTAACAAGGCCAACCCTGCTTAGCTTCCAAGATCAAATGGAATCTGATGCCAGGGTGCTATGTCCGCAGACTATACCAAGTATAGTCCATTCTAATGAAGTTGTCCTGTATGCAAGACATTGGAGTACTACTGATGTAGAATAGGTAGGCTGAGGGACGGCAACGCTAGGGAAACCGTCTGTGTGATCTAAACAGGCCTGTTTGTCACACTCTAGGGAAGCTTGTGAATATTGGAAACTTTTGCCTCTCTTTAGTCATTCCTTTTCTCAGGACAAAACTCCTAGTTCCTTTAGTCCTTATTTGACATGTCTAAGAATAACATCCTCAGTGTCAACTTTGTACATAATCTATCAACTTTAAAAGCAAAATTTATCTTGCCTTATGTTTACATCCTACTCCCCACATTAATGTAAGTTCTTTCTACAAAAATTAATTCAATTTATATAGTTATTATTTCAGGAACCAAATAGATTGAGCATTCCTCTAAATAACTCTATTCTTGTGCTGTTGCAGCTGCTGTTATTGTTGTTTTCAGTATGCAGGGTTGAATCCAGGGCCTGAGGAATTGAGATTACTCTCCATGAGGCACTATTCTACTAGGATTAAAAATCATAGGAATGAACTGGGTGCCGTGGCGCACTCCTGTAATCCCAGTGACTCAGGAGGCAGAGTCAGGAGGATCATAAATTCGAGACCAGACACGAACTGCGTAATTTAGCGAAACCCTGTCTCAAAAAAGTAAAAAAATCGGCTGAGGGTACAGCTCAGTGGCCCAGTACTTGCCGAGCATGCAAGCGTGAGGCCCTGGGTTCAACCCCCAGTACCACCAAAAAAAGAAAAGAAAAAAAAAATCATAGGAACTACCTTTTGAGTCCTGGTTCCTCCAGGACTCAGAGGGTAGCATGTTGGGAAAGTTTTCCTGCCCTCTGATCTACAGTTTCTTAAACCATATGCTACAGGATTAGGCAAACTATGGCCTATAAGCCAAATATGGCCTTTTGGTATGACTTACAAGCAAAGAATAATTTATATATCCATTTTTTTCAGAACTTGGGGGTTGACCCTAGGTCCTTGTGCATGCTAGGCAAGTGCTCCACCACTGAGCCATACCTCCACCCTCTTTTCTCTTTTCTTTTCTTTTGTTTTGTTCTTGTTTTGTTTTTTGTTTTGTTTTTGAGAAAGAATTTCACTAAACTGCACAGGCTACCTCTGGCTTCAAATTTATGATCCTCCTGCCTCAGCCTCCGGAGTCTCAGGGATTACAGGTGTGTGCCACCACGCCTGGTTTATTCTTGATATTTTCAATACAAAGTTTTCACCTATGGTTTGTTCTACTCCTAGCACATAACAAAGAAAAACATATTGCATTTAAACAAACAAGAGAAAACTCAGAAAATTAAGACAGAAAAAATTTCCAAGAGCATCATGTTATAAAGAACTATACCATGAGTTACAATATAATTCCATTTTTACACATACACATACCCAGGTTTTATAATCTTAGATACTTCCACAGTTTATAATTATAGTATACAAACCCAACCCTGTTTTGTGCTGTTCATGGGGAAAAAATCATGTTTCTTCCAAAACCAAAGTAATTCTGAGTTTTGAATAGACATACCTACAGATTATTTTTCTGTGCCTTTATTTATTTGTTGAAAGTACCTTTCAAGGGTTAAAGATGTATACTCTGAGGGTATACATATGTTCCTTTAATGGAAACAATGTCTGTTCAACAATGTTTAATGTCTGCTCTGAGAACTGATTGGTAAAGTCTGGGAGCCAGTTGGAAGAGGGAATGGAAATATACATGAAAACTATTTAAGTATGTCTTAATAACAAATATGGAAAGAGGTTAGGATTTTCATCTGTTAAAATATAAGATTTTAAACTTGGATATGATGCTAGTGTTAATGCTTAAATATTTTATATGTTTTACATAATGAAGTACAACAAAATATGTTTTAAAGTATGTTTTAAAAAGACTTTGAGGGAAAGAAATCAGATGACTGAAACAGCTAATGACTCAATTAGTCTCATTTTTCATATATACAGAAACTCAGTGCTTATTTTCTCCTAATGACAAGGCGGGAAATCTAGGAGCTAAAGAATCAGACCAAGACTAGGGACATGATGATTTACTCTCTTATCCCTAATTCAACATTCAGTTCATTATTTCAGTTGAGTTTTAATGAGAATCTTAGTCCAGGCTGAACACTTCATAGGACAGATACTAGAAATACATTCAATCATAAGATACTATGTTTTAGTCTATTTAATATATCTTCTCTCCAATTTAATGTTACAGTTCCCAAGACCTCAATATGTCCTATTTCTGAATGCTGAAAATATCTTCAGCCTAATGTTGTATTTTTGCCTAAGTCAGATAATTTATTTTTAAGTATGACATGCTTCCCTCTAGTTATAAAGAAAAACATTTTGAAAAATGGGTGTGTGAAAGAAAAAAAAAGAATGTCTTCTGTCTACAACTAAGCTAACACTATGAATTTCTCAAATGATAAAATAACTACCTGCTTAGGCATGTTTTAATTTATATAACTCATCATATAATTAGCCATGCTCAGTGACTTTCAGCACTATGTCAGATTATATGTCATGACAAGAATGGTTTAAAATTTACTGAGGTTTGCTCTCAGAAAACAGTGTACCTTACAAGTAAAAGGAACTGGTTTTATACAATAATAATATGAAGAGAGCCAGCAATGGAAAAGGCAGTCTGCCAGGCCCTGAGGGGAATATTTGTTAGGCCTGGAATAACCAAAATATGACCTTTTTTCCAAGGAGGTCACAGTCCAGTGGAGAAATGGGAATGAATATAAATCATGATTATACAAAGCATGGCCTACATGGCAAAAGCAATGTCTAAGGAGTGATTCATTTTGACAGGGGTAGGGGTTGAGGAAAGCTTCCCAGGAAGATATAACATTGAATTTAGCCTCAGAGGATCAATTAAGCAGAGAGAAGGAAAAAACCCCGAAGGCTGGGATTGGTAATTTCAACAATGATATAGACTGAGGGAAAAAAGAAAGGTGTTATTTAGGGAGCAAAACCGTTTATTATGGGTAAAATATATGGTGACTCAAAGAATATAAGACCAAAAATTAGCACAGAAAGAGGTTTGAAGTGAGATATTGAAGGGCCAGGAACAATCAAACCCTCTGAATAGTAGAGAAACAATGACATAGTGCCAGGCATGGCACAGTGTCAGGGAGTGTTTCATTCTGATATATATACAATCTCTATGAGTCAGACCCGCCCCAATGGCATCTAACAACAACAACAAGTAACATAGATGGGGGGTGCAACTTCTTTGATAATTGGAACTCTAAGCAGGAAAAAACACAATCAGTTTTGTGTTTGGCAAAGATGGTTCTAGTGGCAGTGACTAGGAGCAATTAGAATGAAAATAAACCAGAAGCAGGCAAACCAATGAGAAAGCAGGTGCGATGGTCTAGGGAAAAGGAATGGGTAAACTGGCCATGAACTGAGGAAATAGCAGTGGGAATAAGAGAAAGTAGATGATCCAAGACACTTTGTAGAAGTGTTACCAATAAGATTTGAGGCTGGGGTCACAGGAGTTTGAGTGCGCCTTAGGTCTTACAAAACTCTTAGCCCAGGTAGCCACGGTATTCTCTTCCTCACCTCTGCTCAAGTGGCAGAGGAACAGAAAGGTACCATTCTACCCACTCTATGTGATGTCCTATTCACTTCACCTGCTGCATTTTTCTTCCTACCTGTCATCACAGTCTGGGATGTTCCCTAGTTTTTTTGTTTGTTTGTCTCCCTTGACTGGAGTGCAGGTCCTTGGAGGTGGAGTCACTGCCATTCTTGTTCAGTGTGGAATCTCCAAGACCTACAATGAATGGCATATGGTAGGAGTTCAATAAATATTGAAACAAAAGTCAATCAGACCATAGTGTCACTTTTAATTCTGAATTTAGAAATTTCAGAATGTCAGGTTACATTCCTGAACAAAAGGAATTCTATATTCCTTTCATTCTGAAATGATATTATCTACCCTGAGCAGAATACAGAAGCCATGACTAATTAATTCACCTACATATAGCATCAAGATTAGGATGTACAATAAATATGATCTCAAATTAGGGAAGGGTAAGTACCATTCAGGCATGTGATGCACAGATTCCTAGCAAGGAAGAATGAAGGTGGTGTGGGTGGAGGTCAAGAATATCAAGTTCCTGTTTGTGGGCCAATGGAGAAATACTAGGAAAGGAATAAATTATTTCCTACCACAATGGAAATAATGATGGTGACTACAATAAAGAAGATAATGGTAATGGGGGAGGTGAACATGAGCAATGTACAATGATATGCACATATGGAAATGTCATAATGAAGCCCATTAAGTTGAACACTAATTTTAAAAAGTTACTAACAAAAAAAGAAAATAAAAAGAAAGTAATGATGAGTCTTCTTCCATCCTCAACTCCCTTCTAAATTTATATAAAAAGGATAGACGCAGAACTTGTTTTGTTTTGTTTTGAGTTCCTTGCTTCTTCCCCCAATAGGGTTTCCATCATTTATATTCCAAGCCCAGGAACTCTTGCGCATCCATCCACAGAAATTCACATAAAGAAAATTGACTGTATTGTATTGAAGGAGATGACGTTGCTGTCCACCAAGTGCATGACTATCTGTTAGGTAAGATAGTGATGGTTAGCATGTGTGGCAACAAGAGAACATATCTGAGACTTTTCTAGAAGCAAGCCCAATTAAGCATATAACTTGGACAAGTTACTTAGCCATATAACTTTGGACAAGTTACATAACCTGTCTATGAGTTAGTATCTCAGCTGAAAAATGGATGAATAATGATGCTTCCTTTATAGAATTATTCTGGTAATAAATTAATACATATGAAACACCTTAAAAAGTTCCTAGCACACAGAAATATTCAGCTAATTAATTATTAATATTTAGTTTTCTTCAATCAACATTAAAGTTATGTTTTATGTGATTCTAGAAGATGTGATTATATATTCCTCTACTCCAAATAATGGGTGATTTTTCCTTGGGGTAATGATAAGTAGAAAATATGTTTTGTAATTATTATTATGGAGGCTCTAACACAACAAATGAAAATGGCTATGTTTTTACATTCTTTGTTAAAAATAAGTTGTTTAACACATATAATCTCTTCTGATAACTCTTTGCTAGGCATCCATTTATGAGAGATTGAAACTGTTGCTATAACACAAGGTTTCACTGAAGATTTACTTTACTTACTCTCTTAGTGAGGACATTAGATAAAGCATTTGTGAGGGAGAAGATATAAGACAGTAGCTGGAATATGTATAAGCCCAGTCTGCAAATGAGTAGTTATTTGGTAAAGACAGACTTTATTTTGGCAATTTGTAAAAAAAGAACAAGACACTAGATATAATGACACCATTTCCCAGCTCTCAAGTTCAACAATAGGATCCATCTTATTCAACATTTTCTTTAATGATTTCAATAAGGACTAATTTTCCAGGTAAATGCAATCTGCCAGTACCACTAAGAATGGCAAAATGAGTAGCACTGATGGTCAACTGGAGAATTAAAAAGAGCAGGGCAGCCTGGAATGTTAGACTAAAATGAACAGCTATAATAAAAGGTAAATGTAGAATGGTGCTTATAAAAATGTAGATGGATGTGAATGCCAAAGTTTCCATGCAGTGGTTAAGAATTCATTCTGGTCCTTTGCTAGAAAGCATAGGCATTTTAAAAAATAAAAAATAAAAAATTCTACCCCAATTCACAATTCTCAGTCTACTTGAGGAGAGAGATCCATAAAAAGAAAAGGGTGACAAAGCCATATTTGAACAAGTACAGAGAGGTAACATATAAGCTACCCAATGGAGAGTGAAGGGAGAAAGGAAAGTGTCCCACTGACATGGTCCCTTGAGCTGAAAAAAGCTATGTTCCAGCCAAAGGACACAGCATGAGAAAGGCACACAGGTTTTTAAAAATGCTATGATATATGCAGAAATTTCTGATCCCTCAAATGCAGGACATCAAATGGAAAGAGATGATCCTGGAAGAGCACAAAGTGTGAGCTACGAAGATACTAGGTCATATAATCGGAGTATGACTTTATCACTTAAGCATGATAAGCTAAAGCACAGATTTATCTAGGAAGCAGCCTGCTCAAACTTGCATATCATGTGGGTCACTCAGGTCGTGATGTGGAGGATGATTGTGATAGGAGAGAAGGAAAGGAAAGAGGAAGGGGAAAAGATGGGAGACATAGGTCTGGGTGAGGGGCGCCAAAGATCTACATTTGTCCAGTGAGCACTACATAGTTTAAGAGCTAGAAAAAGGTGCTTGCAATGCAGCTCAGCAGTCCTTACCTAGCACAAGCAAGGTGCTGGGTACAACACACACACACACACACACACACACACACAGAGTGAGAGAGAGAGAGAGAGAGAGAGAGAGAGAGAGAAGAGAAAGAAGGGAAGGAAGAAAGGAAAGGAAAGGAAAGGAAAAAGGAAGGAAGGAAAGTAGGAAGGAGGGAAAAAAGAAGGAAGGAAGGAAGGAGGAAGGAAGGGCTGGAAGGAGGAAAAGAAATCCATACAAACCAAGAAAATATGGCCAGAGAGTTGAAGAGAAAACTACCACAGCCCTGGGTTATAAAAGCCACGGAAATAGAGAGTTTTAAGAAAGAAGTAATTTTCAGTTCTGAATGCAACCTGTAGGTGCATTAAGATGAAGACTTTAAAATGACCTTCAAAATTTCACAGGCAGACTGACTGTTAGAGTTAATAGGCACAATTTCAGTAGAGTGGTTGGGATGGAAGACAAATTAAAGTGTACTTTAAAAAAATAAATGAAAGGTGAGTAAGTGTGCCATGTACTTCCTTAAGAAGCTCAGAAATAAAAGAAAGGAAGGATATAAGGTAGTAACCAAAGTGAGACTCTGTTTCATATGTAATGGAAGTGATTTGATTGAGTTTAGAAGCAGAATTGGCAGTGCCAGTAAAACAGAAGAGGGGAAAAAATGTTAAGACTAGATCCCAGAAAGAAAGAAAAGAATGAATTCCATGAGTAGAAGGATTAACATTGAAAAATAAAAAAGGGATGGGTCCATCCCATGGTATTTTTAAAAACAGAGAGGAAATGAGGGTATATGTGGCTAACTTGGTGGGCAAGGGTTTCTGGAACAGTAAAGGTAACCAATTTCCTCAGTGAGATCTTATTTTTTGGTAGTAGTTATGCCAGTCCCACATTTCTTATTTTAAACCATTTTAATAGGAGACTCGGACTCAAGATTCTTATCTTATATCATATTAATACTTGATAATATAACATGTGAAAAACATCCCAAGAGCCAACAAGATGTAGAGGTAAAAGGAATATAAATGCTGTCCTAATCTATTATATAGTGATGGACATCCAGGTCAACACTCCACTTACTATGTTCATTTTGAAGGGCCTCTTTAAAGACATTGTGGTCATGTTCAGACATGACAAAGACATAAAGTCATGTTCAGAAACAATTATTAAATGACTTCAACCCTATAAACTCACTTAATGGAAACCATTGGTGAGTTTGGTGTTCTCTCCTGTAAGAAAGGAAAATTTAAGGACAAACCTAGCAGAGAGCTCAGGAAGTGTATTTGCTGTATGGTGTTCCATACAGCAGAATTTGTATGTGACAAAGGGGTAGGTGTTGCTTAAAGAAAAAGAAATCCTCATTTATAAAATTGAATGGCTCTCTGCCTCTGAAAGTCTTTAGGAGGTGAGATGACCAAAAAGCAAGAAAGTTGTAGTCTCCTGCATTTGAGAAAAGCTGGATATCTTCCAAATCTAAGTGTCCATAACTCTGTTTTGAAGCTTTGTTTACCCATCCCTGAGAGGTGAAGGGATGAGATATGGAACACATCAATCTTAATATCTAATGGGAGTTGAATGCATTGAAACAGGAAAGTAGATAAAACTGCTTTGTTTAAAATTGTACTGTAAGGATTTGACACAGAGTTTTGCAACCCTGTTTAACTGAACAAGCCACTTAAAGGGTAATTTACAGTTTTAGAACAGTGAGTTCAACCCCTAATAATGATGTTGGAGGAGGCTGACTGGAAGTTCTTACAGACTTAGAGCTTGACAAAATATAAAACATAGCTGTTGACAAGACCCATATAAGCATGCATGGAGGGTAGAAGCATGGGCAGGTACCCAGGTATAAAGAGGGGTGAAGAAATAAGTAAAATAAGTAAATCTATAACTTAGGAAATCCATACCTGGGGAAGTAATAAGGACATGGAGTTGGCAGGACTCAGAAGGAAACGGGCAGCCAAAAAAAGTAGTCCCTGAGCACAAAATCTCATGAGAGTTGCCTGCAGATATTTTCCATCAACCAGTGAGAAGACTGGTTATAACCAACTGATAACTGATCCTAGATGAAGGGGAAACAGAAACTTATCACATACCTATGTGAGTGTCCTAGGAACGAGGGCTTCAGGAAGGAAGTGGAGCCAAGAACTGGGACATTGTTGACACAGTCTGTCCTCGGACCACCCATTTTTTTCTCATTCCCTGTTGTCTCTGTCTCTGAGTCTACATGGGAACCCTGATGTCCCAGATCCAAATTCTCCCCTAGAAAAAACACTTGCTGCCCTAATTTGTGTCAGAACCTCTTCCTGGTCCAGTAAAATTCTGGCTGCCAAGCTCCCAAATGCGGGAGACTCGTTGATTCAAATGGCTGTGGGGGCTCCGTTGCTTCATGGATGGGGTTGGAAGAAGCTATTCATAGAGGAACAGGGATTGAACAAAGAACAAAATATCTATTCATTAAAGAGGAAGAAATGCTTTTCTGGCACACCAACCTAACTGCCATGATCCTTGATTTCTCCAAATCACAGAAGGCAACAAGAACCACGGAAGTGGCTAACACCATGACGTTATGGAAGTGTCTTCAAATTCCACCTCAGACAAATATTGTCTTTGTGACTTGGGGCATGTTAATTACCTTCTCTGTGTCATTTCTATTCATCAATGAAATGCACTGATGTTTGCATACACTGAAGTGACACAGTGAAGTATTTAGCAGTGTGTGGCACAATGTATCTGCTGAGCCAAGACTGCTGCAAGTGTTTCAGACAGTATCCTGATAGAAGCTAGAGAGAAATCTGTTTTTGATATCCCCTCCTTTTGTCCAACAACAACAGCAAGAAGGTCTATCCCCTCTTAATCTCACCACACACATAAACAATCCCACGCCAAACCATTCTCAAGTTTTAGTTTAGGAGACAGCTCTTAATAGAATGTGGAGTAGCCAGTGGCAATTTCCTTCCTTTTTGTTGGCTATTCCCTAAACACCGGTGGCTTCTGCCACAGGTGTAGCCATCTGAGAACCCCAGTGTCTCATTCCAAGAGCAATGTGCAATCACAGGAACAATTCATCTCAGATGATATACTATTTATTAATCAGGTAATGCAAGGGCCATTAATACTGAGGTGACTGTTTCACTGCTATTTGTTTTAGATCATTGTTTTCTTGCTGCCATTGTTTTATTTTGGTTAAGGAATTGGGAGCAAATTTTAATATAGAGCAAAAGTACACACACAAGAGGGAGCGTGGGCTTCTCAAGACAGAGCCACTCAACAAGGATTTTGGATAGTGTCTTATATATTAGATAGATTAGCTTAGCCATTGCCATGCAAGATGGAGGAAAGAGGAATTAAAAATGATTCCTGCATCAAGCCATAATGAATGAAACCATGTGCAAAAGAAATCTGTAAGGACATTGGAAGGACATTTTTCTAATGGACCCTACACTCTAACCCAAAATGCATAGTTTCCTGAGTAGAAACAAAGGCAGACCATTCCAGGGCATCTGACTCTTGGCCCTTTCTTTTGAAATATACCAAAGTTCATTGAGCCATTTTACAAAACAAAGATCCTAGGCCCCCTGTACCCTAAACCATAAAAATTTACTAAACAAAGGCTTTTCCAGATGGATCTTGGGTTCATGCACTCAAGGCTCACATCACACTACGGGCCCAGAGCCAGGCTTCCAGAGCTGACATCACACTGTGCATTCCCGAGCTCGAACAAAACTAGAGGAAACACCTGCCTACTGTCTCTTCTCTTTGTTTCTTACTCTTCTCTTTTCTCTTGTATTCTTTCCTTCCAGTAGCCTCATGCACCCCTCTCCTTTCTGAGTCCTGCCATCTACTCTGGTTATCCAAGGTACTTTCCCTTCTAAATTCTTGCCTCTTTTGCAATCTGCAGTTTTTCTTACCCGTTGGGGAATATCCTTATGCCAATTCACCCATAGACCCGAGGTTTCTCCAAGACCCTCTCCAGATTTATCTTAATTTCTCCAGGTGTCTCAGTTTTCCCCAGTAATTGTTCCTTAAAAGTGTACTATCTTTTAGAATAAACTCTGTCCATATTCTCTACTATTACTTCTAAGTCAGGTATAAATTCTTTTTTATGCTCAATAGCGTGCACGTGCGTGCACACACACACGTGCACACACACACCCAAAAAAGCATGAACTTTGCAGTCAGATTCCTGTACCCTTACTCCCCAGTAACACTGTAAGCAAACTGAGGGAAGGATTATGGATATGTTACGGCAAAGAAAAGGTAGAGAATTCCAGGAATGGGTTGAGATTTTCCCAGAATAGGGTTAACTCCCTTTTTCTGTCCTTATATGGACAGCTTTTGGATGCACCATGACATTTGATGTCATGGAACATCCACTTTGGCAAGGCCAATGTTATGGAGATGTCATGGTAATGAAGGAAAGGACAGTTAGAGGTTGTCTCAGTTGGCCATTGTTGCTCCCAGTCAGTTTGAAAGGGCCTTGTAGTTTCATTGCTTCAGTCACATGATATCTTGCTGTAATACAGCTATGTGGCTCTATCAATCTCTAGCCACCATACAAATCACCTCTTTTGTTCCTTATTGCCCATTTTTTAAAAATCTACACTTGAGTATTTGCTATGTAAATTAAAGGTAGAGGATATCACAGGGAGAAAGATATATTTTAGGGCATCATCTTGGTCTTGGATGTTGTTGTTGTTGTTGTTAGGTGCAGTCGAGTCAAGTCCGACTCATAGCAACCCTATGTACAGCAGATCGAAACACTTGCCAATTCTGTGCCAGGCAAACAATCTTATTTATGTTTAAGCCCATTGTTGCAGACACTGTGTCAATCCATCTGGTGGAGGGTTTTCCTCTTTTCTGCTGACCTGCCACTCTTCCAAACATGATGTCCTTCTCCAGGGATTGTTCTCTCCTGACTACATGTCCGAAATATGTAAGACGCAGTTTGGCCATTTTTGCTTCCAAGGAGCACTCTGGTTGTACCTCTTCTAGGACAGATCTGTTGCTTCTTTTGGCAGTCCATGGTATATTCAATAGACGTCTCCAGCACCACAATTCAAAAGCATCAATTCTTTTACTGTCTCTCTTGTTCAATGTCCAGCTTTCACAACCATATGATGCCACTGAAAATACCATGGCATGAGTCAGACACACCTTCGTCTTCAATGTGATATCTTTGCTTTTCAATACTCTAAAGAGGTCTTTTGCCACAGCTTTTCCTAGAGCAATGTGTCTTTTGATTTCTTGACTGCTGCTTCCACGGGTGTTGATTATAGAGCCAAGCAAAGTAAAATCTTGGACAACCTCAATCTTTTCTCCATTTAATGTGAAGTTGTGTGCTGACCCAGTGGTAAGGATTTTTGTTTTGTTGATGTTTAGTCGTAACCCATATTGAAGGCTATGATCTTTGATCTTCATCAGTAAATGTTT